>JAXQQM020084565.1:0-209737 GCA_034641835.2 Pinus albicaulis | reverse complement strand
CGTATAACAAACTGCTGAAAAAACCATCATTTTTCTTCCCCTTTTTTTCTCCATATTATTCCTCTACTTTTCATAAGTTTCTCCCTCCATCCGTAAAAATCTTCCTCACATGGTTTAAAACTTCTTTTTGAGCTGTGCCGAAACCCTCAAATCCATTTAAAACCTTGAAATTTTTCATAAAAAACAAAGTTTTATTGCTATGGACCTAAGCCCCTTGGGCTAAGTCCTAAACCACTTCCCCCCACATGCCCATGCGTCGAAACCAAATGCCAAAGCTTGTCAACGCTAATCGCATCGGAAAGATTCAAGTGTGCATGTTTGTGAGCCATTTCAAAATGCCGATTGCGATTAGCCCCTTTGTCATAAACCGCAGATCATATTGTTATTTCGTTTAACCCATAGGCCCGCAATCGGGGCTAAACCATTGAAAAATCCCTCTCTGATCAATTTTTTCCTTTGTAAACCCAAAAACCCACTTTCCGAAGTTTTAAGTTAAAAACTTAAGAACACGTGATAAATGAAAATGGGTTGATCAAAAAGACCAATCGCGCAATCGCGATCGGAAAAATTACAAATGGGTTGATTGAAAGACCGGGCCCGAATGTTCCGATTGCGATTAGCCCTAGTTATATAAAGCCCTGGGCCCATGGTACTCCATACACCCAGTGGCCCCGCAATCGGGTGCCAGCCTATCATATATATTTTCTGCCCGATCCACTCAAAACCTTGGTGTTTATCGAAATTTTTTGGGTTTCTCGCAAAGTATAAGGGTCCCGCCGGTGCAAGAAATCAAAGGATCTGGACCGTCGATCTAGACCCGATCCGATGGCTATCGCCCAATCACAAAGGGCTCAATCGCAAAGTTTCAATCGCATGTTGTTGTGTGACCTCCCCGATTGCGATCCTCCGATTAAATCTGGGCCGTCCATCTCCCTGATGATTGGACGGACAGCGCTCAATCGCATCGCTGCATTTCAATCGCATCCCCTTTTCTGCCCTCCCCGATCGTGATCCTCCAATTAAATTTGGGCCATCCATCTCCCTAAGGATCGGGCGGGCAGCGCTCAATCGCAAGTTTCTAATCGCAAGTTTCAAATCGCATGCGTTTTTGTTGCCCTCCCGATTGCCGATCCCTGATCCAATCTGAGTCGTCCATCCTCCCGAAGATCCAACGGTCCTTATTCCCTCCGATCACAAGTCTTGCCCCGTTTCGAAAACCCTTCGATTCACCTTCCACCGTCGATCTGATCTGCAGATCAACGGCCAGCACTTAATCGCACTGGAAATTTACATCGCATGCACTTGCCTGCCACCCCCGATTGAGATCCTCCGATTAGATCTGGACCATCCACGTGTCCAGATCGGATGGTCCAAAACCACCCCGCCTTATTTCTTCTCCCCGCTCTCATTTTCCTATTTTGCGCCGATCTCCACCGTTAGATATTTTTATCCAACAGCTACGCTCCTCCCCCGCCATCTGAAGCAGTTTAAACCTATTTTTCGCAGGATTTCTTAATTGTTTTGTGTTTGATGCAGGTGTTATAAATGGTTTTCCATTGTATAACGAAGAAATTCCAAGGGTTGGGAATGACGATTCTCATGCCCTCGTTTCATTACAGAGAAGCCATTCACGGGGCTCTATTCCATGTTTCGTCAGTACTCTATGAGTATTGATGCCGTAAAGCCCAGTGCAGGTCTGCACATCGACAAGACACTGTTTTAATTCAAACACAGTTAAAGAGTATCAGTTTTGAAGACAGAGCACAACAGATGAAGATTGAAGACAGTTTTTATGGGGATTACGGCTAAGACAGTTATCAAAAGCCTAATCCCCAATCTAAAACATAGTTTAAAGGAAAACCTAAAGTGTTTTATTAGACAGAAAGGTTTCCACCGCTTCAACTGAGGCGAATTGATTCCTCAGCTACTACAAAGAGTCACCTGTCACCTCAAACCATTCAAAACAGAGGCCGAAGTTATTGATTCAGGAAAATCTGCCTCCAGCGCTGCCAAGAAGTTAATTCTGCCAAAGGAGTGTAATAGAAAATAGCTGCAGAGTTGCTCCAGACAGAACATAGAGCCTCAAAGTCAAATAAAGCTCCCACCGAGCTTTGATATTAATTGTAAAACATTAATACAGTGATCCACCTGTACACTTCTCCATCGACCCCCTCAAGAGACCGAGAAGTCATTTAATCTGTATTAATGGTTCACGAGATATTTTTGTTAGTTCTCACCTCCTCATCTTCCTATAAGTACTTCTGCATAAGATGAGAAGGTTGGTTGTTGTTTGATCACAAGTTGTAATATTGAAACTCTCTGAAATAAATATACAAGTCTGTTGAAGTTGAAAATAATTTGGAGTCTTGGATGTCTTGATGATGTCGTTGCATGTCTGTTCCTGAGAAGGCTATATCATTGGATCCATGAGCTTGGTTGTTGGTGAAGTGCTCTGAATTGTTAAATGTTTTTTCCCTTGTTTTCATTATGTTCCATAATTTCTTACTACAGTAGGCTGAAAGTTTTAGGCTAAGAAATGACTCCTGGAAGCACCTTAGACCTGTTCACCCTTCACTGTTTCATGTTTTCTTCTGCTGAAGTATTTTAGAGGCTTTAAACCTTCTCTTTAATCTTCATGCTCGTTTATTTCCTTGATAGCTCAAATAGTTGGTTACAGCATGTTATGGTTCTCCCTGCTTGTCTGCCATCACTTGAAAGCCGTTATTGAAATCTCCCTTCAAAGTACCATTGTCTTAAGTTAACCAAAGAGGTCGGTTTTGATCTTACCCTTTTCCCCTGCTTAAACAGTTGTTTTGAAGGTCTTTATAGTTGCAAACACATATGTTATTTAGGTGTTCCCTCTTCTATGAATGCAATTATCAGTGAATCTTTTATGTTTTCTAAATCCTTTAAAATAAGATCTTTGAGGAAATAGGGTGTTCCCCGAATCTTAGATTTCATTTTAGAAGTTGTCTTGAAATCATTATTTTCTTAAATAATGTTTGTAGAATTTATGGTTAGCCATGTCTATCAAATATCTCTTTATTGATAAGTTATGTTTCTCAAGTTCCCTTTGTTGAGAATTAAATTTCTTTTTCCAAATCATTAATGTCCATCTCATTCCAAAACAAAGGATCCTATGGCCAAGTTAGATTTTCCCTTTGATATCCCATTTCCCTTGAAGAGTTTGTCATGATCTTATTTTGACTCCATTGCCCAATGAACCAGATATTTCCTCTTTCTGTCTATCTTTCCTAGACCTTTCATATTCTACTGTATCAACTCAACCCAACCAAACAAACATCTGCACGTAATAACTAGTCTAAAATTCCATAACCAAAGCAAACAAGATAAACCTTTGCAAACAAATATTTGAGAGATCCCTCTCTGAGAAAAGGAGGACTAGATCCTGGAACTCTAAAGATTGGTTCTGATGTTGCCTTGTCTTTTGATTTGCCAAACTGTCAAAACACGGGGAACCAACATAATGGCGATCACGGTGGGATATGCTGAGAATTAGAGGTTTACAAAACCTTTCCTTCAACTTTAGGTCCAGTATAACATAAGTAACTTTCTTCAAGCACTGCCTAACATAATGGCAATCATGATAGGACTCTTTTGAATCAGTGACAAACTAAGTAACCCTTAGGATTCCTTTTAAATCCTTATCAAACCTTGAAGGAACTAGTTACCAAGCCATAAGAGCAACTCTGTTTGTTTGAACACCTTAGCTAAGTGCAAAATCAGACTTAGAACACTCTCTTAACCTATAAAAACAAAATAAACTCAGAACAACCCAAAATATTTCAAGTTTGGCTTCATAATAAACATGGTGGTGGACCATAAAACCTTTTACCTCCTTAGGAGCTAAAAAATTCCACCTGGCGACTCCATAATCCTGAGCAGACCTTAAAGACTCCACTGGAAAGAACCCTTACCATTATAACAGTTTCCTAATCCAATTAGAGGATTGTAAGATCAAAATTTGTGTAAACAGATCAGTTAACCTCTCAAAGATTGTCATACTTGGTTGAACTCTTCCTGTTATTAGGATCTCAAATTACAGCGTAGTGGCTTCTAGGAAGATTTATACTAGAGCCCATCCTGACCCCGATCCACCTGAGATAGTTGATGACCCAGAAAGTATCCTTTGGAAGTCTCCTAAGGTTAAATTTTCAATTGTTTTCAGATCACCCTTGAGAGCTAATTCAGTTCCTGAAAATCTTTTAGCTCTACAACAATCACAAGTTGACTTAGTAAACCCATTTAAAACTAGGTCATTTGATGATATAATTCAGATAGATTCTGAGTCTTCACTTTCATCCCCGGAAACAAGTGAATATCCTGATAGAGAATCAACACAACCTGATCCACATTTTCTTTTTAACCTAGGTGTCTCTCATCCAAAATCAGCTCAGCAATCTGCTGCTGTTCCATCCACTTATGTACACCATTCATCCACTGTTCAAACCACTCCACTCCAGCCAAATCCCCCTCTTGTTAATCCACCACTTGTTAATCCACCCCCACCACATATCATGGCAGCATGGTATGCTCCCTTAGCCCTTAATATACCACTAGTCAATCTTCCACAGGTCTATCAGTCCAAAATTCCATTATATGATGCTAATAATGCTACAACCGCATCACAACATGTGGATAAGATGAATGACTATTTTGATCGAAATGAAATCGATGATGATTCTATCAAACTTAGACTGTTTGCTCAGAGCTTAGGGGGAGAAGTAAGAAAATGGTTTAAAGGTTTAGCCCCCCGTAGTATAAATGACCTCCAAGGCTTCCATCATACATTTCTAAACAAATGGGAAGTAAATAAGAATCCTCTCCAAGTCCTTGCTGATTACAATAACCTCCGTAGAAACCCTGGGGAGAGTGTACAAGCCTATTGTACCAGATTCAACAGTGTATATAATGCACTTTCCCCAGAACTAAAACCTCCACAAGGCTCAGCCTTGAACAAATTTCCTGAAGGATTTGACTCTGACATGACTTATTCACTAAGAGAAAGAGATTTTGCAACCCTTGAAGATATGCAAAGGGGTGCTCTTTCTATGGAAGTCAACTTAATAGAAAAGAGAGCAAGAATGAAAACTGAGAAGAGAGTATCTTTCAGAGAGGAATCCCCTCCCTCTACTTCAAGCTCAAAAATGGAGAGAATGTTGGAAGAAATGATGAAAGAGATGAACATAATTAAGAAAGCACAAGCAAATCAAAACCAGACTGCACTTCAAAACAATCAAAACAGAAATAGAAATCAGAATTATAGAAGAGATAACAATCAGGATAAACAAAAAGAAAGTGACCAACAAATTAGACCTCCCTTTCAACAGAACTATGTAGATCAATATGAGGAAGATAGGGAGTTGGAAAGATTGGAAGAATCACATGTAAACTTGATTGGATCAGACAGTGGGGATGATGTTTTCCTCACCAAGGAAGAACAAGGTTTCTTCTCAAATGATCAAAATACAAACACCTATGAAGATTCTGATGACTATAGATTGGGTTTTGAAAATGCAATCATGGAGGTGCACAAACAGTATGATTTTAGGAGTAAGGGAAGTGTAGAAAATTCGAAAGATAAGAATACTAGCACTGCTGTCAAGAAGAACATGGAAAATCAGTCCAAAAGGACAGCAGAAAAAATCAACATTTCGGCCAAGAAAACAGACTCAAACAAAGACAAAGTTGTCCAACCAAATGTTGAACAGAGTACCCCTAGCACTTCAGCTAGTGGTCCCAATAAAACCATCCCAATTACTAGCCCAAACAAGGTTCAGCAAAGTAAAATTGCTGAAAATAATTTAATTGAAAAAACAGATGTAAATATCAACAAGTCAATTATTCCTTTTAGCCTTGAGGGGGAGATTGCCAAGATTAAGATTACCATCCCCCTAGCTGAACTAGTAACCCAAGATGTGTACAAAAACCAAGTTTTAAAAGCTTTGAACTTAGGAAGTGATACTGACACCTTAAACTTGACAAATGACAAACCTGAGCTATTGTTTGGCCCAAAGGTTGAAGGAAAATATCAAGAAGGACCAGTCCCTCCCTTCTATGTCAGTTTGAACATACACGATAAAATTCTACACAATGCCATGTTAGATTCCGGGGCTTCACACAATCTAATGCCCAAAGTAGTAATGGAAAGTTTAGGCTTAGAAATTACTAAACCATACAAAGATTTGTATTCCTTTGACTCAAGTAGAGTCAAATGTTTGGGTTTAATCAAAGATTTATGTGTTAACTTAGCTCAGATCCCTGCCAAGAATCTAGTGATGGATATCGTTGTAGTTGACATTCCCCCTAAGTATGGCATGCTTTTATCAAGATCATGGGGAGCCAAACTTCAGGGAAGCCTTCAAATGGACATGTCTTATGCCACCATCCCTGTTTTCAACCAAAATAGAAGACTATACAGGGAAGCCCACATGAAGTATATGGTGAGTAACATGGACAAACCAAACAACACTCCGATCTATTATATTCAATCAAGTTTAGATTCATTTATCTTGTATAACGAAGATGAAATTACTCAACCATGTAAAGAAAATGTAGACCCACCCAATTTCACCTCGAATAAACTTCAAAACATTGACGATCAACAGCAACAAGAAAATGAGAATGAGTCAAATATACTTTGGACAATAAATTTCGATGGATCCTGTAATAAAACTAGTGCAGGGGCAGGTGTCTGGATTCAAAACACAAATCAGAGTTTTTCATACAAATTAGACTTCCCATGCACTAACAATATTGCCGAGTATGAAGCACTTCTCCTAGGCTTACAACTGCTTAAAGAATTAGAAGCCCAAAGGATATCCATTTTAGGGGATTCTGAGCTTATCATCAAACAAATCAAAGGAGAATACTCAGCCAAGAATCCAAAGCTTAGGGAATATCGAAATGCTGCCCTTGACCCGTTAAAAACTTTCAAAAAATATGAACTCATTTTTATCCCTAGAGCACGAAATCATCTAGCAAATGAACTTGCCTTCACTGCCAGCAATTTCCAAGTACCTGAGATAAATGAACAACTCAGCATAAAGGTGAAACACAGACTTGCTGTGCCTAATAACGAAGATCACTGGCAAGTGTTTGAATCTGACAAACACATAGATGATTTCTTAAAATCAGAAAATGATTTCAGCATACCAACACCAGAAGCTAGCCATGAAGAAAACTGCTTGTATATTGAACAAATCCCAGAGGCTGAAATGACATATCCTGCTGATATAAATCATTGTGAAAATCCTTTTGAAGCAGAGGTAGTGAACAATGAAGACCGAGAAGACTTGGAAGTCTTACAATGCAAAAATGATAAAATCCCAAGAGGTCTCACACCTTTAGAACACCTGTTTGATCTCAACGATGTAGCTAAAGAACCTAGAATGGAGCCTGTGGAGACAAATGTAGAAGAACACAACATAGGCAGTCTCGCAGAACCCAAGATGATCAAGCTATCCAGCACCCTCCCAGCTCACATAAAATCACAGTACATAAAGCTTTTTAAAGAATTTAAGGATGTGCTTGCTTGGGAATACAAAGACTTGAAATCATATGATACCAGCATCATCCAGCATAAAATTTCCTTGAAGGAAAATCAAAAGCCTTTTAAGCAAAAACTAAGGAGAATAAATCCCCTTTTATTACCTTCGGTTAAGGCAGAAATTGAGAAAATGTACAACGCTGGGATCATAGTACCCATTAGATTTTTGGAATGGGTATCAAACTTAGTTTCTGTTAGAAAGAAAACTGGGGAAATCAGGCTCTGTATTGACTTCAGAAATTTAAACAGAGCCTCTTTAAAAGACAACTACCCTTTACCTAAGATGGACCATATACTTCAAAGGGTAGTTGGATCAAGAAGAATATCCCTATTAGATGGGTTCTCGGGTTACAATTAGGTGTTAGTTTTCCCAAGTGATCAAATCAAAACTGCTTTTACCACACCTTGGGAACTTTTATGTATGTCAAAATGCCTTTCGGATTAATGAACGCAGGGGCCACCTTCCAAAGGGCCATGGACATAGCCTTCTCTGAAGATATTGGCTATTTTATAATTATCTACCTTGATGACATAACTGTTTTCTCAAAAACTGATGAAGAACATTTGATTCACCTAAGGAAGGTTTTTGAGAAATGTAGGAAATTTGGCTTATCACTAAATCCCAAGAAGACCCTCTTTGGACTCCAAGAAGGGAAACTTTTTGGTCACATAATTTCAGAAGAGGGAATCAAAATAGACCCTATGAGGATAGATGGCATATTGCAAATCAGCCATCCTAGAAGCCTCAAAGAATTGCAATCTTTCATTGGAAAGATTAATTTTTTGAGAAGGTTTATTCCCAACCTTGTTGAGCTATTGAAAAACATCACAAACATGCTTAAGAAAAATGTGGGTGTAAAATGGACTTTGCCAGCCAAACAATCATTCGAACTGGTCAAACAAGCTCTTACCCAAGCGCCAGTACTGATTAGTCCTGATTTTACCAGAGACTTTTACATTTTTTCTTTTGCATCTGAACATACAATAGCTGCAGTTTTGCTTCAAAAGAATGATCTCGGACGAGAACCAATATCATTTTTTAGTAGGGCCCTAAGAGATGCTCCTCTCAATTATAACATTATGGAGAAGCAAGCCTTAGCATTAGTAAAAGCATTAAAAGACTTTAGGGTTTATATTTTACACTCTCACATAATCGCTTTTGTTCCGCATGCTGTTGTCAAGGATATTCTAAGTCAAGACCCTGATGGTAAAAGGGGAAAATGGATTGCAACTATTCTTGAATATGACTTAGAAATTAGGCCCACCAAACTTGTTAAGGGGCAAGGATTAGCAAAACTTATGGCCGAGTCTAACTTCCAAGCACTAGACATAAATATGGTGGATGTGTTGGAAGAAATGGAAGAATCTGATGCCCCTTTTATTGAGGAAACTTTCCTAAATTCCCCTTGGTATGCTGACATTGTTTATGTGCTTTTATATTTGAATACTCCTTCTTCTTTGTCTAAAACTAAAGCTAGATTTTTGAAACAGAAAGCTTTGAGTTTTTGCATTATAGACGGGGTGTTATATTGGAAAAACGCTGTTGGAATTTTGCTTAAATGTTTACTTGAAGATGATGCAGGGAAGATCATGCACGAACTACATGATGGTGAATGTGGAGGACACCTTTACTGGAAGGCCACAGCAAACAAAATTCTCAGATCAGGTTACTATTGGCCTACACTTTTCCCAGACACTCAGAAGCTGGTCATGTCTTGCCATAAGTGTCAAATCTTTGATGGCAAGAAAAAGCTCCTTCCCTTACCCCTACATCCTATCAGAGTTGAGGCACCTTTTCAACAATGGGGGCTGGACTTCATTGGAGAAATTCATCCATCTTCCTCAACTCAACATAAGTGGATCCTCACAGCCACTGACTTCTTCACCAAATGGATAGAAGCTATACCTACTAGGAATGCTAATGACTCTGTCATTATCAAGTTTCTTGAAACCCACATCCTATCCAGATTTGGTTGTCCCAGAAAAATCATAACAGACAATGCTGCTGCTTTCAAATCCAAAAAGATGGTTGATTTCTGTCACAAAGACCATATAACCTTGGGCCATTCCACTGCTTACTACCCCCAAGGAAATGGATTAGCTGAATCCTCCAACAAGAGTCTCATCAATATCATTAAAAAACTGTTGGAAGAAAATCAAAAATCATGGCACAGTAAGTTGGTTCATGCCTTATGGGCTGATAGACAAACTACAAAGAAATCAATAAATATGTCCCCCTATCAGTTAGTTTATGGCATGGATGCAATTTTTCCTACCTCATTAGGAGTTTCAGTCATAAAACTCCTTCAAGAAGTACAGGTTGAGGAAAATGATATGCAGAGGAGGATCAACCAAACAATCCATTTGCAGCAGACTAGAGAAGTAGTTTATGAGAGAACACAGTTAGTCCAAGAAAATATGAAGAAGCAATTTGATAAGAGGACTAAGGCAAACAATTTCCAGGTTGGAAGTGTTGTTCTTAAGTGGGATTCAAGGAGGGAAGAGAAGGGGAAACATGGCAAGTTTGAGAACTTGTGGAAAGGGCCATATATTATTCATGCTGGGAGGGGTCATAATACATTTTTCTTGAAATAATTGAATGGAGAAGACCTATATGGAGGTCCTGTCAATGGCAGGATGCTCAAGCATTACTTCTGCCAAGAGTCTTAAGTTTCAAAGCATTTTGTCTCCATTGTAAATATCATAGTCTAACCATTGCATTCAAAAGTTATAAAACTTCAAAAATACAAAAAACAATAGGAAAAAGAAAAAGAGGGCAGATTGTCAAAGCAAGAAAGGTATAGCCCCATACCAAAAAAGAAATAAATCTGAAAGTGTGCAAGCCCAAATGCCACTCCTAAAAAACACACTTCTAATTAGTCAAACAATTTAATCTTGACTAAATTAGCTTTAAATTTTTCTGCTGATAGGATAAGTGAATTCGATTTGCCAAACTATTTAATCCTGGCTTATCAGTAGATAGATTAGGATAGAAATTAAAGGTTCAAACATTTTCAAAATCTGAACCAAAGTTTCCAAAGAGAGATGACTCAAAACTGTTTTATTTTTCTGAGTCATAAAAGAGAAAAACTGGTTCTAATTTGCCCAAAATCTGAATCAGATATCAAGAAAGAGACAACTCAAAACAAAATTAAAAACAGAGCTGAAAAGAAAAAGAAGGCCATAATGAGAAACTTTCAGATCTTAAGCCTTCCATTTTGATTTAATTTTCTGCAAATAATAATCTATGTGCAGCTTGTTCTTATGCCATAGATCATAGCAAGTCAAACAACTCAATCTTGACTTGACTATTTTTAAATTTCTATTGTAGAATTTAGAGAATGAAAGTTTGTTGGATTGTTTAATCCCAACAGACAGTAGACTAGGTAGAGAAATATCTGAGCTCAACTGTTTAATCTGAGTTCAGGGAGAAATAAGGAGTAGAAGTAGATTAGATTTCCTGCTTTCAAAAGAATAAAATGTTGTGAATAGAGTTTGCCAATCCAAGTGCACTCCGATGAAGAAAAAATGCTAGATCTGTAGGATTGGGTAGGTAGCAAGCTTGTTGATAAAGGTCCATTGTTTTCATGGCTGCCAAATATGTTTTTAGAGAAGATTATTCAATCACAGGAGGACAACCCAATGGATGAGGCAACTAATCAGCCTCCCAGAAATCAAGTCTGAATTCTTGATGCCTTCAAGAAGGCACCATCCCCAAGTGGAGCCACTGTTAGCCACCTATAATATTTTGTTATACCAAAAGGTGGCTAAGATCTTTTTTGAGCCTCCAAAAAACAAATTTTATCACTAAAAATTGTTGGCTCTTGAAGTCTCTTTAAGGCCTCATGGCTCTGTCCCAAATTCTCATTTGCTGTCCCATTTTATACTCAGAAAACTCTGCTGATTTCGTATAACAAACTGCTGAAGAAACCATCATTTTTCTTCCCCTTTTTTTCTCCATATTATTCCTCTACTTTTCATAAGTTTCTCCCTCCATCCGTAAAAATCTTCCTGACATGGTTTAAAACTTCTTTTTGCGCTGTGCCGAAACCCTCAAATCCATTTAAAACCTTGAAATTTTTCATAAAAAACAAAGT
Source organism: Pinus albicaulis (assembly GCA_034641835.2). NCBI lineage: Eukaryota > Viridiplantae > Streptophyta > Pinopsida > Pinales > Pinaceae > Pinus > Pinus albicaulis. The sequence goes on along the minus strand of JAXQQM020084565.1, from coordinate 198,070 downwards.
TTTATTGCTATGGACCTAAGCCCCTTGGGCTAAGTCCTAAACCACTTCCCCCCACATGCCCATGCGTCGAAACCAAATGCCAAAGCTTGTCGACGCTAATCGCATCGGAAAGATTCAAGTGTGCATGTTTGTGAGCCATTTCAAAATGCCGATTGTGATCAGCCCCTTTGTCATAAACCGCAGATCATATTGTTATTTCGTTTAACCCATAGGCCCGCAATTGGGCGCTAAACCATTGAAAAATCCCTCTCTGATCAATTTTTTCCTTTGTAAACCCAAAAACCCACTTTCTGAAGTTTTAAGTTAAAAACTTAAGAACACGTGATAAATGAAAATGGGTTGATCAAAAAGACCAATCGCGCAATCGCGATCGGAGAAATTACAAATGGGTTGATTGAAAGACCAGGCCCGAATGTTCCGATTGCGATTAGCCCTAGTTATATAAAGCCCCGGGCCCATGGTACTCCATACTCCCAGTGGCCCCGCAATCGGGCGCCAGCCTATCATATATATTTTCTGCCCGATCCACTCAAAACCTTGGTGTTTATCGAAATTTTCGGGTTTCTCGCAAAGTATAAAGGTCCCGCCGGTGCAAGAAATCAAAGGATCTGGACCGTCGATCTAGACCCGATCCGATGGCTATCGCCCAATCGCAAAAGGCTCAATTGCAAAGTTTCAATCGCATGTTGTTGTGTGACCTCCCCGATTGCGATCCTCCGATTAAATCTGGGCCGTCCATCTCCCTGATGATCGGACGGACAGCGCTCAATCGCATCGCTGCGTTTCAATCGCATCCCCTTTTCTGCCCTCCCCGATCGTGATCCTCCGATTAAATCTGGGCCGTCCATCTCCCTGAGGATCGGACGGACAGCGCTCAATCGCAAGTTTCAAATCGCATGCGTTTTTGTTGCACTCCCGATTGCCGATCCCCGATCCAATCTGAGCCGTCCATCCTCCTGAAGATCCAACGGTCCTTATTCCCTCCGATCACAAGTCTTGCCCCGTTTCAAAAACCCTCCGATTCACCTTCCGCCGTCGATCTGATCTGCAGATCAACGGCCAGCGCTTAATCGCATTGGAAATTTACATCGCATGCACTTGCCTGCCACCCCCGATTGAGATCCTCCGATTAGATCAGGACCGTCCACGTGTCCAGATTGGACGGTCCAAAACCACCCCGCCTTATTTCTTCTCCCTGCTCTCAGTTTCCTGTTTTTCGCCGATCTCCACCGTTAGATATTTTTATCCGACGGCTACGCTCCTCCCCCGCCATCTGAAGCAGTTTAAACCTATTTTTTCGCAGGATTTCTTAATTGTTTTGTGTTTGATGCAGGTGTTCTAAATGGTTTTCCATTGTATAACGAAGAAATGCCAAGGGCTGGGAATGACGATTCTCATGCCCTCGTTTCATTACAGAGAAGCCATCCACGGGGCTCTATTCCATGTTTCGTCAGTACTCTATGAGTATTGATGCCGTAAAGCCCAGTGCGGGTCCGCACATCGACAAGACACTATTTTAATTCAAACACAGTTAAAGAGTATCAGTTTTGAAGACAGAGCACAGCAGATGAAGATTGAAGACAGTTTTTATGGGGATTACGGCTAAGACATTTATCAAAAGCCTAATCCCCAATCTAAAACACAGTTTAAAGGAAAACCTAAAGTGTTTTATCAGACAGAAAGGTTTCCACCGCTTCAACTGAGGCGAATTGATTCCTCAGCTACTACAAAGAGCCACATGTCGCCTCAAACCATTCAAAACAGAGGCCGAAGTTATTGATTCAGGAAATATCTGCCTCCAGCGCTGCCAAGAAGTTAATTCTGCCAAAGGAGTGTAATAGAAAATAGCTGCAGAGTTGCTCCAGACGGAACATAGAGCCTCAAAGTCAAATAAAGCTCCCACCGAGCTTTGATATTAATTGTAAAACATTAATACAGTGATCCACCTGTACACTTCTCCATCGAACCCCTCAAGAGACCGAGAAGTCATTTAATCTGTATTAATGGTTCACGAGATATTTTTTGTTAGTTTTCACCTCCTCATCTTCCTATAAGTACTTCTGCATAAGATGAGAAGGTTGGTTGTTGTTTGATCACAAGTTGTAATATTGAAACTCTCTGAAATAAATATACAAGTCTGTTGAAGTTGAAAATAATTTGGAGTCTTGGATGTCTTGATGATGCCATTGCATGTCTGGTCCTGAGAAGGCTCTATCATTGGATCCATGAGCTTGGCTGTTGGTGAAGTGCTCTGAACTGTTAAATGTTTTTTCCCTTGTTTTCATTATGTTCCATAATTTCTTACTACAATAGGCTGAAATTTTTAGGCTAAGAAATGACTCCTGGAAGCACCTTAGACCTGTTCACCCTTCACTGTTTTATGTTTTCTTCTGCTGAAGTATTTTAGAGGCTTTAAACCTTCTCTTTAATCTTCATGCTCGTTTATTTCCTTGATAGCTCAAATAGTTGGTTTCAACATGTTATGGTTCTCCCTGCTTGTCTGCCATCACTTGAAAGCCGTTATTGAAATCTCCCTTCAAAGTACCATTGTCTTAAGTTAACCAAAGAGGTCGGTTTTGATCTTACCCTTTGCCCCTGCTTAAACAGTTGTTTTGAAGGTCTTTATAGTTGCAAAAACAGATGTTATTTAGGTGTTCCCTCTTCTATGAATGCAACTATCAGTGAATCTTTTATGTTTTCTAAATCCTTTAAAATAAGATCTTTGAGGAAATAGGGTGTTCCCCGAATCTTAGATTTCATTTTAGAAGTTGTCTTGAAATCATTATTTGCTTAAAAAATGTTTGTAGAATTTATGGTTAGCCCTGTCTATCAAATATCTCTTTATTGATAAGTTATGTTTCTCAAGTTCCCTTTGTTGAGAATTAAATTTCTTTTTCCAAATCATTAATGTCCATCTCATTCCAAAACAAAGGATCTTGTGGCCAAGTTAGATTTGCCCTTTGATATCCCATATCCCTTGAAGAGTTTTTCATGATCTTATTTTGACTCCATTGCCCAATGAACCGAATATTTCCTCTTTCTGTCTATCTTTCCTAGACCTTTCATATTCTGCTGTATCAACTCAACCCAACCAAACAAACATCTGCACGTAATAACTAGTCTAAAATTCCATAACCAAAGCAAACAAGATAAACCTTTGCAAACAAATATTTGAGAGATCCCTCTCTGAGAACAGGAGGACTAGATCCTGGAACTCTAAAGATTGGTTCTGATGTTGCCTTGTCTTTTGATTTGCCAAACTGTCAAAACACGGGGAACCAAGATGGCACCTAGACTTGCACCAGGCAAGTGAAGCAAAGCTCTCAGAACGATAGAGAAATGGCTGCAAACTGATCTGCGTCCAAACTGCCGGAGAACTGCTGTGCTACTGCTACTGTTGGAATCACATGAAGATTTGGGGCTGCTCCCAACTCAAAAAATGCTGAAACTCTGGAATCAGCGTCTACTCATCAAACCCAGAAAAGCCCAGAAAGCTTTTCGCAAATAGCCGACCCCCGAAAAACACCTCCTTGGGGATCTACACTATCCCTCAAGGCTCTGCGCTGCCCCTGAAGAGAACACTCCAAAATACACCCTCAAACTCCACCAAAAATCTCCAATGGGCAAGGGTTGACCCCTTGCTCAATCTCAGAGCCTGATTCCTCCGAACAAGATCAAACTAAACTCCCCACCAAGTGAATTGCGTCCTCCTTCTCGGGACTGTGCAGTCTCTAGAAGAGAAGTTCCTCCACAAACAAAAACTCGATCCTCCCACCAAAATACTGAAGAGAAAACCTCACTCGAGCAAGCACTCGAAGTCCCCCGGGACTGAGGGTGAGATCTCCGAACGGAGACACTCGTTGCACTAAACAGTGCTACAGACAGGCTAAATAGCCAGTGTGCTCAAGAAGTCGAATGACTAGCTCAATATCATAACATCGAATGCTCCAAATGAGGAGGCTCTCCTCCTTATATAACATTGGCCTCTCTCTCTCAAACCCTAGGCCTCTCATCCAACGTAGCCTCCTTGGCCCCCACGCTGCCAACTCCACCTGCGCTATCTCTCCAAGTGTTTGCGTGGGCCCCTTCCCTATGTGGTCCTTTTGCCCCCCTTGGTTCACTTAAGTTACAACGTTGTGCTACTAGGGAGTGAACTTTTATTTCTAAAGTGAGTTATGTCCCCCTCTACTCACCTTTTATTTATAAAATAACTGTATAAGGCAAAATTGAACAAAATCGAATATTCCAATTAGCCATTGCTAATTAGGAATATTACACAACCACATGAACACAGTTATTTTTGGACAATTGTCCCCGGAAAAACCTAATGTGGGAAAACCGGTGCAGCAGATGACGGTTTGTATTTATCTTCAGCGGTGAAAAGAACATTTAGAGAAGTCCTTACGAGCAAAATAAAATAGCATAAGCCTGATGTGAATTTTTCGGACAATCAAGAAGAATTCCCAACACATGGGATGACCTGCTGCAACCTCTGCGTCAATCTGTGTAGCCCCTCTGCGTAGTCCCTGCCTAGACTGTGTAAGCCTGCGTGGAGGGCTAGTGTTGCGTCTCAGCGCTGCCTTCCCTGCGTCCTTCTGCCTTTCTTCTTCTCTGTCTCTGCTGACCTCTCCCTCCTCCTTTTGTCTCTGCAACCCCGCCTCTACAGACTCACCCACTGAAATCGAATTCTCTTGCTTCAGAACCGATTTCCTTCGAGTACTAAGAATGTGCTTGGCTTAATTTCCAAATGACCCTCAAGCCTTCTCTTATAGTCTTCTCGTTGATGAATCAACTGCCCAGATTTTATCCTTAATCAATGTCTCAGATTAAAAGATGACTTGATCTTCGTTTTCTAGAAGATTCACACTCTGCTTTATTAATACCCTTTAATTATTTAATTTCCCTAAGTTTAGACTTAGAGATCACATTAAAATAATTAATTATTTAATAAAGCAAAATCCAAGTGGAATTTCCACAAACGATTTCTGGGTTCTCTGAAATATTGTCATCCAATCCTCTCCTCAAAAATTGAGACCTAGAACACTTTCTCATGCTATAAAAATCAACAATTAATTACTTGAATGATGAATTACATAGAAGGACCCCTGGCTTATATACTGCCTCGAGTGTCTCTTGGTGAAAGGGCATGATCTTTTGATCGTGGCCTTTTGCCTAATTAACCTATAATTACAAAATTATTAATTTTTTACATAACATTTCCCTCTTCTCGAAAAGATGTTTTGTCCTAAAGGCATACGTAACGACGAGTGTTGTTGACGAAACGCTTTTGTCTCCGAAGAAGCTTCTTCTGCTAGTAGGTCTTTCCACTTAATCAGGTATTCTTTGATTACTCGTGATCGCAACTTCTTTTCCCTGGTGGAGATGATACCATCTAGTTCCAAAATTATCTTTCCTTTGCCATCTAATGTCGAAAGTGCGGTTTGTGCCACTTGGTATTTTCCAAGTGCTTTTTTAAGGCAAGACACATGGAAGATTTTGTGAACATGACTTTTATTGGGAAGGCTTAAATTGTATGCTACTTGGTTGATCTTTTTGTTAATTTGGTACGATCTATAAAATTTTGGTGCCAATTTGTTTTTTCGTTTATGTTTTAAGGACAACTGCTTGTAAGGCTGAAGTTTAACAAATACTCATTCTCCAACTTCGAATTCTCTTTTTGTTTTGTTTCGTTCAACCCACTGCTTCATACGATTTCTTGCAATAATTAGATTTTCCTTTAGTGCTTGGAAGAATTTTTGTGTTTCTTGTAATTGATCCTTAACCGCTGGAAGTTTTGTCTTGATAATGGCAAGGTCCTTCCACTTAGGACGTTCGTAACTGTACAGAGCTTGAAATGGAATCATTTTCGCAAAGTGTGGTAAGTGGAATTGTACCACCCAAGGTTACTTGGGAGTGGGAGCGAGAGCGGGAGCGAGGGCGAGAGCGACATTTTCAAAAGCTCTCAGTTCGGGAGTGAATCAGGGAGCAAATTTTTATATAATATATATTTTTTTATATTTTGATGCATATATGTCAACAAAAGCATGTAGAATGACAAATTAAATATAAAAAACATAAAAACATAGATTGAACCATATAACATCAATCATCTAGAAGTTATAATCTTCATCAACCACGTCCACAAGTTAGTAACATATAACATATTGAGTCTCATAATTCATCAATCTTAAAGTTTCAAGCTTTCAAAATTCAATATACAACATTTATCATCATTGATCACCAAAGTTGTACTTGTAAGCTAAGTGTAACCATTACAACAAAGAATATCTAACATGAAATGAAATGTTATAAAATGAAATGATATGAAACAACTTTCAATTTTCACGGAGCATCATATTCATAATTTGTTACCAATGAGTTATAATTGCCAACTTCAAACTTCAGACTTAAATTGTCATATATTGTTTACAAAAACTATCATAATAAATATCAAAGAGTCAACAGTTATAAAAACTACTAGAAACTAGAAAAGACAAGTAAATCTATTATCTATTGCTAATGCTTGGACCGCTTGCCGCCGCGAGAAATGTCTAATTTTTTAGTCTTGTTGAAAAATCAGGATCTTTGTCATTAATATCACCCTCTAAGCATTAACATAAGATAGAAAAATCATAGCATGTCAAGTCAAAATTTTGTTTGAGTGATGGGTACATTTTTAGTAGGGTCATGATAGAGGAGTTCAACAACCAATGTCACTAACATCAAGGTACATAGAGGGATTGGTGCTCTTGATTAGAGGGATTGGCACTCTTGATTAAATACTAGTTCCATAACCTAATACATGACAAAATCCAATGGAAACATTGAAATCCCCCCAATCCTGAAATCCTGAAAAATTGATGAGTCTGCTAGATTTTGAATGAGATCTAAAATTCTACTATCTCCATATGAAATCCAATGAGGTCAAAACTATTGACCACTGGAGCAACACCTAATGATTATATAAAGACTCCATGCCCAAGGATGTACCAAAGGACACTCGTATCATCAAATCACTAGAGTTTTTAAACTCTACTTCTACTTCTCATCACTTTAGCTTATACCCAGATTCTACGCCCTACGGGGAATTGTAATAGGTGATGCTAGTAATGATGAGTTCCAAGTCAGTATTGAGTCTGTAATAGAACTAGGTAGCTTGGGACCTTGCCAACAAGTGAGTATTACTCTGCGAGGTTTTTTTCACTTGGTTAATGATCATCTCCCTACCAGGACTTAATAATAATTGAGTTTTTCCTCCAAATTTACCCCAAAGTCGGAGTACGACTTGATGGTGAAGCCTTGTGTGAGTCTTATTGTCTAGAGTCAATGTATATTACCATACTAGATCACAAAAAAAATTGGTAGAATTTGGTTAGGTCCAAGTGGTCATTTTTTAATTTTTTAGATTTCTCACAAGTCAAAAATTGTAATTAAATGGTAACGAGTGTTGTCTAGAGAAGTTGTATGGGATATGAGTAATCAATATTACACCTCTCACCGTCAACTTTCTACTATGACACGCTTTGAGGAGTTAATAATGTGTTTTGGACCCTCAAAACCCACATTTCCTAAGTTTAGTGGAAATTGTGGCAATTATTTAGGCTAGAATTAAATAAAATAGAGAGAAAGAAATTATTCCATGTGACAGAATGACGTGGAAATGACTTGGAAATTATCCTAAGTCAAAAAGTTGAGTCAACAGACATGTGGAGGATGACTAAGCACGTTGCATCATTAATACACTATTATTTCATAAAATCGAATTTCCCAAAGATAAAGCAATAGTTGACCATGTGGAAAATCGAATTTATTCAAAGAGCTCATGCACTAAAGGAATATTTTGTGGAATATCTGGACCGAAGATCATGTGGGGGCTTCTTCTCACGGTTCTCTCGAGTGCTTCAACACATAGCACTTCACTTGGAGGATTTACAACTTTCCTTTGGCCAGACTACGAGTTTCACTAGAGGAATCACGCAGTTCCTAGGGGCCTACGCAGAGCTACATTGGGATCATCTACAGATGGGGCATCACTTAGTTCGAGTTTGCATGGGTTGACTGAAGGTAGCACGGTACTTTGATTCACTCATGGATAAGTTTACTTGGCCATATATGGAATTCGATTTCCCTTGAGGAGCACATATGGAACTCGATTTTGCTCTGCTGTCTATGTCTTCTCTACATCGAACTTGGTTTATCTTTCCTTGGGATTTGCTCCAAGTTCAGTGCTCACATGCAGACTTCCTTGGGAATTTCTCCCAACTCTCTATATAATAGAGCCATGGGCTCTCATATTGTATCCTGTTATGAGCTATTGGGCTTGAAGAAACTATGTCATTTTGTACTTGCGTATTGGTTAATATAATCAAGAACTTGGGGTTATTTGGTTGGTGTTCTCTTGGCATTATGAGGTGATTTCTTTCCATAATCTTGTTATTGTGTTTGAATTCATTTACATGTTTGATCAATATTATTTTATATTTTTCATCTTGCTTGGATTGATATGTGCAAGCGATGTTGCATATATCATTGATTTAGAGTAATATTCCAGAAATAAGTTTGCCAAGTCATTTTCGAAGGAATGTTTGGTTTATCCTATTTCATTATGATACTCTAATCTCTTTGCGAACTAATATTTGTTGAAGCATGTAGGGAAGATCTATTTGTATTGTGTGCAGGAATCCATCTGGGCATGGGAAAAGTCTCACATAGATCAACTCACTCCTAGATTCAAAGCGATCCAAAACTCAGCTATTTTCCACTCCAAGTCTTACATCCAATGAAAACCAAAAGGGAGTTTTCTTGTTCTCTAGCTACTTGATAATCTATTTCATTTAAAATTTAAAATACCTCTTTTAGAGCTTTCAAAGTTATACAAGCTATTTCAAGAGAAATTTCTAATCTAGGCAAGTATGGGGGTTCACTACCATTACATGAGCTAGTGTTTTTGTATATTAGTTTGTATTTTAATCTTTTTTATTTTGCTCTAATAATTGACTTTGTTTTGCAGCCCATAGGTTTGAGCCTTGGACAACAAAGAGCTTGAAGAAGAGGTGGTGGAAAACTACTAATTCTCTTGTTGCGGGACCTTCACCAACTCAAACACTGATTTTTTAGGGAGGTCGTAAGCATTATATGTTGAGATTTGTCGATTGTTGGGTTAGCTTTGGATGTGCTCTAGCTCCCAAACTTTGTAGAGGGACTAAAGTACATGAAATCTCCAAGACCTAGAAATGGATTTGAGAAATTCCATCCGGTTTGAGAGAAAATTAATTAATTAATATTTTTAATTAAGAACCCTAAGTCTAACTTAGGGTAATTAAAATAGTAAAGGTAATTAATTTAAACATGTGATGGAAATGACTTAAGTCACACGGATCAAGCTTTCTTTTAATCTTAACCGTTGAATCAAGATTAGATCATGGTCATTGGTTTCTCAACGAGAAAAGTATAAAAGAAAGGCTTCGAGTTAGCTGGAGAACACACACACAGAGGCAGAGCACTGAGACTAAGCTGGAATTCTAGGGCATGGTTTGCTAAGAATTTCCAGAATTCTTTCAGCTACAGCGAGGGGTAGTATTGAATAAGGGGATGATCTGATCCCAAAGCCAAGAGTTGGCAAGAGGCAGAGAAGCAGCAACCAGAGCAACGTAGAGGGAGCAGACGCTACGCAGCAGCTGCGCAGAGGGTTTCAACCGCTACACAGGTGCTACGTAGGCGCAGAAAGAGCAGTGCAGAGGCAGCAGGAGGCCATCAAGGCTTACGCAGGGCCAGCCAGGGCAGCATAAGGACTGCGTCACCTAGTTTGGGGTTATGAAGCCCTTTCTTGAGCAGTGCAGGGGCATCAGAAGGCTAGCAGAGCTGACGCAGAGGGATCAAAGCAGCGTTGGGGTTTCTAGAGGCTGAAAGGAGCTCAGTTCTGTAAATCCCATTTGAGGGTGTGAATCAGTCCAGTTTTCCATCTCCAGAACAGAGGTATTGTTGCAGATCTTATATTTCTCTGTCGGGTTAACCAGTAAGGTGCCCAAATTTGTTGTACTTAGAATCTACTTAATAATATAAACCCTCAAGCAGCCAGAAAGTTGGTTTTTCTGCATTGGGTTTTTTCGGGGACAGATGTCCAAAAAATCTTGTGTGTCACTTTGTCTATATGCATGTATTCAGTTCTAGATCTGTATCTATGAAGAACTATTAATGTGTTTACTTCGATGTTAATGCTGAAATTTCATATTAATAACTTGATTAAGTAGGAGAAGTATAACCAAATTTAACAGTAGGGTTTCTGCATAAGTAATATTCAGAAATTTTCACATTATAGGGATAACAACAAGATCATCTAGGCCGTGGGAATTTGAGCCTTGCAAAATTTCTGTTTAGAGGCGTTTTCCATTTTCTTTTGTTGTCATATTTGAGGGGGGGATTCTAGCTTTTTCTAAGCTCTCATCTTTGTAAAGATCTCCATCTGGGTAGCCTTCTTAGAGGCTTCTTTTCTACTCATTGTAATCACTAATAAAATATATTTTTTGCTCAAGAGAGCTTGGGACGTTTCCCATGGCATCCCCCTTCCTCATTTGAAGAGGAAGGACTTCTTTTTTGGGTGGATTGACTTGGATTTTAGTTTCTTTTATGTTTATTTCCATCTCATGCATGCTTAAAATTAACAACACATTCACTCCACATTCCATTCACTAAATCTTGTGTCTACGAAATCTAATATGCATAAGTTCCAAACTCTATAAACTTGAGCAATTTTTTTTTGTGTGAGCAATTTATGTTATTGACAAGTTTTAGTTGTTTCACAGTTATTTAGGTGCATACTTCATTATTTGGTCCATTTATGCTACATATTTTGGGGAACTATTGGAGCATTATCTCTCAAGTGAAACAATTGTATCCTAAAGAAAATTTATTTCATTTAACTTTCCTACTTTCTTTTTAATAGTGCAACACACATGAGCTTATTTCCATTTTTTGTTTCTCAAGTTTGATTTGTTACTGCAATGAACATTATATCATTTCTATTTCTTTTTAAACATTGCATGTAGCAATTTAATTGGGACAATCAACATAACTTGCATACCAACACTCACTAAAATTTTACCTCCAACATAAGTTGGTTGAATAGACACCTTAGGGACCCTCTACTCCTCTATTGACTCCTCACTGTGAGTTCCACATGATTTGGGTGAGGGTGAGGTCTGAGGATTTAAGAGTTTATTTGAAATCTTGTTATAGAGGTAATTAATAAAATTAACCAAGAGGACTCTCCATTATATTTACTTTACTTGTCTCTTGATGGTTTTGAGTTTTCATATGCAAAGTTTATTCCAAAAGCAAGTATTGTAATTCTCTTAAAAAGTGTATTATTTTTATGTTTCAAGCCTAATTTCACATCTAGCATCTTCCAAGTTGATTACTAATTGTGGACTTTTGGCAACATACGTTTCAAGGTTTTGATTTCTAAATTTGATTATCTCAAAGGCATTTTTATATCTTGTAATAACTTGTGCTAACAACCTTTTGTTTGCATTTCATGATTACTTTGTTTTCACTTTTGAGAGCATTACTCTCTACTTTTGAGCAAGTTCTTTATAAGGCACTGGTTGTATGGTTTTATCATTTTCACTGTTATTTCAAGTTGTTCATATTTGCTCATAAATCTTTAAAAGTAATCCAATTTCACTCTAACATTCTCCTAGAAACTCACATATTTTAATTTAGTTTCTCATTTTAGGGACCACCACCCTTAGCTAACCTAGGAGAGAGCTTAAATGGAGAGAGTCGAGATTAGTGTGACAACACCTTCTCTGAGTTTCTTGCCACCAACCACACCTTGTAGGATTCAATGTTATCAGAACTGAACTGGTCATTGAACCGAAAATCCTTTTGGACTGGGAACCGATCGGAACCGGACCGAAACCAAGAAAAAAAAACAATTTACCCAAAACAAATAAATTATTCATATCTAAAAAAAAAAAAAACATATCTATTCATGTGCATCCATATGAATCCAAACCATTTATACACAAATATGCAAAAGTTATCATTTACATAGCAAGTAATAGTGCATACAACCAAAATAGCACTTGGTGAAAAACATCGTTGAATCAAAAATGTTACAAACATCAAGAAGCAGGTTCTAAAAGGCCTTTATAGTCCAAAACAACATCATAGATCATAGTATAATACTACAACCTACAAATGTACAAGCTACAGCAACAACAAATCAATGATCAAATCATCAATCATCATCCTGATCATCCTCCTTATCCTCATCTGAAGAATGAGTAGCATCCAAGTCTGCAATGGGATTATGGCTTGATTTCCATGGCCCTTGATTTACCCTCTAAAATTTTTGAAGAAAATCAACTCAAAAATCCTTTGAAATCAACTATGTAGCAGCCCCAACAAAATTTTTAAAAAAAATCTTCCACCGGTTGCAAAAACCACTGAAGAAAACCCAAAGATCTCTGGGAAAAAAGAAATCTTTGAAGTAGCTCGAAAATTTGCCAACCCAACAACTCTCTAAGACTCCAATCAACTCTTCAAATCTGCAAACAATCTCCCTCAAAACAACCCTACAAAAAACTCTCTAAATTCTCCTCACCGAACTCAGCTTAAGAATTGCAAGAAACTCGAATGAATAGTGTGAGTGAAATAGAGGGGGTGGGGGTGTTTAAGTAGCTTTTTTTTGGTGGGGGGGTGGGGGCTAGGGTAGTGTTAGTAACTAGGAAAAATAATAATTAAAAAATAATAATTTTAAAAAATTAATCTTTTTTAATGCCCACGCTTATGAACCAGTGGAACCAATCTCCGAACCAGACCGATACTGAACCGGCCGGGGGGGGGGGGGGGGCTAGGGTAGTGTTAGTAACTAGGAAAAATAATAATTAAAAATATTCCTAATTTGCGACAAAGATCGGGAATGTTCTATTTTGTTTATTTTGCCACCAGAGTTTGTAAGTAACAAAAGTGAGTAAAGAGGGTCTAAACTCACTTAAATGAAATAAGACATCCAATTGGTAGCACAACATTGTGGCTTATGAGCCGAAGGGGGACCCAACACCACGTGGAGGAGGGGGACTATGGACACTCTAGAAGTTACTCCAAGCTTCTGCGCAGATAAGGATGAGAATGTGGATAAGGATGAGGATGTGGAGGAGAGAGAGAGGCTACATTTGGTTTTGGAGGGAAACCAACACTATAAAAGATGGAGGAGCCTCCTCATTTGAGGCATGCTTGGATTCTTGGATTATTGATTATTAAGTGAGACATTTGTCTTTCTTTGGCACGCTGGCTGTTTAGCCCGTCTGCTGCACTGTTTAGTGCAACCGAGTGTCTCCGTGCGGAGATCTCACCTTTAGCCCCGAGGGACTTCGAGTGCCTACTCGGGCAAGGTTATTTTCTTAGCATCATCCTCCAGGACAACGTTATTGCTGCAACAGCGTAATACTGTGTTGTAGGGTGTTGCCGTGGTGACTTCACGACACCACTTCCTTCTCTTGTTTTTCAGAGGGAGAGCCTCTCTTTCCTTTGGAGGATCGGATTGGAGGACTTGGAGCTGATTTGCAGATCTTGGCACTTGGCCAAGGAGTTTTATCCCACTACTGCGCAGTCCCTCTCAGTCTCTGCGTTATTTTCATGGAGGGTTTGCGGGTTGATTTGTGGGGAAGATCTCAAGTGTAAGGATTAGCCTTCCACTTGGAGATCCATTGGAGGAGGTCTACTTCAGTTGGTGCATCATCTTCAACCTTCTCTATTGTGTTCCAGATTGAGTTGCAGTTGCTGCCTAGCAACTCCGGCATTTTTGCCATTTTGTGTGTTTCAGCCAATCCCTTGGAGGATTGAGGTATTTTTGCTTGTAAGGGTTAGAGCTTGCTCCCCTATTGTATTTGAGCCATATATTGTCATATCCATGTGTTGACATCAGTTTGCAGCAGTATTCTATCATATACAACATTTTTCTTAGTCTGGGGTTTATGCAGAAATAGCAGTACTTTTCATGTTTATGTACATGTGTTGTGGAGGTTTGCATTTCTTCTCTTGAGAGGTTGTTTCCTCAAGATTTGTACTCTCTTCTGCTGCTATACATTATTATTGGCTATATATGCATCTTCTGTCTCACAGCTACTGCAGAAAACGTTGTAGGGTTTCTGGATTATTTTCTTGTCTTGCGGCACCTTTATCTTGAGGGGTTTTCTATATAAAATTGTTGTTTAACCTTGCTTAAAGCCTATGCCTTGTACTCAAACTCATTCTATGATTATTCATAGTGTTATACATCATATTCCTTCAGAAAATACGCTACCCTTGCTTCAGTAAAATTCTGCATACTCAAAATCTTGGGAAATCAGGGTTTTTCTTGACTAGTCGGGAAGGAGGAACTGTTTAACATAGCAAAACGCCTTTGTTTGAGCTGAAATTCGACATGGAAGTCCCTCTTGACCTATTCTAACATATTCCAGAACCTTGACCCGTCATTTTACGCATATTTCCTTATTCACTCATTTTAGGGCCAAAATCCTCACTTTTCCCCACCTTTTTGCCCTTAAAAGCTGAGTAAAGGTTGCTGCTGCTATTCATTTTGGTTGCTGAACATTTTCAGAGATATGATATGATAGCTGAAGCCCTCATACCTGAAGAATGCGTTTTTCAGGCATGATCTGCTGAAGAATCCATTATTAGGGATATTACAGTGGTATCAAAGCATAGTTCTGGCTCAGCCTGTGGAGCTGGCTATCTATGGAAAATATGAGGATCACAATGCCTAAATTCTTACCTGAAGTACCGAGGCAACATGGTCGTATACCTCTTGAAGATTATTTCAGAGAATGGAAGTCCATGGGGGAAGACTTAAAAGCAATTTTGCCCTTCAAAGATTACTGTCAGCTCAGAGAGGATGGAGTTTCTAGCATACAGAGTTCAGATTTGCAGCGTACTACTGGGAGATCACCTCTTCCCATGCATGAGGGATCCACTAGTCCCTGTGAGTCTAAGCCCAAGAGGACCGGAACGGTGAAAAAGGATAGTTATTTCTTTTTCAGATCTAGAAAAGATACATCCACCTTTGAGGAGGTCAAGAAGAATGAAGAAAAAGAAGAGGAAGTACCATGCGCTTCCAATTCTAATCGAGAAGAAGAGATCACATCACCTCTTGAGGAGGTTTGTGGAAACATTGTCACACTTGTGGAGGAGCAGCCACATGCATCGACAGTTGGGGCAGCCAACACTTTTGAGGATGGGACTCTTGTAGATCAAGGGTCAAATCTCATTGCTACTATAGAGCAGCCTGGTTGCACTGCACTGTGCAACATGGAAACACTCAAGGAGGAATCGAACCATCATTCTCATGAGCCATTGTTGGATTGTACATTACATTGGAGGTTGGGGTTTGAAGCCTTGAAGATGGATGGTAGACATCTTGGAGTAAGAAATCCTTTCTCCCTTCAAGATGACACTTTCTCAATGCGCTCCTCTCAACTCAAAGAGAAACTTCTACTTTCAGATCCAAGACCTCATTGGTTTTGGAAGACTATGGATGAGAGGGAGGTCTCAAGGAGAGATCTCATTGGATATGCACTTCACACCATGAAATGCAATGCTTTCATTCCCTTCTCACAAGAGCGGATAGAATATGGAGGACATCTTAGGATGGATAACATCTCTCATGCTTGTGTTGGACATCCCTTGAGCCATACACATCATGATGGGAGGTTTTTGCCTACCACCTATTTGATTCTTGATAGGGTCTCATTGATCCTTGAGAAGTTTATATTTCAAGATCCCATGAAGTGCAAAGTCAGAAACTTGATTTGGGAGGATGGTAGTCCTCATGGGAGGAATACCAGGATGAGGAGAAGAAGAAGGCATCCACAAGTGATTGAGTGGATGTGGTTGATGAGCAAGGAGCTAGGAGGCTACTTGCAGGAGGCTTGGCTGCGTTGGTTACTCTTGAAAGAGTTTGGCCATCACTTGGCAAACACTCTTCCTAAGAGTAGGAGGATGGGGAAAAGATGGATGGATACTTGCATCATTGAGCAGCATAGAGTATGGATGCATGGTGTTGATGTGTTACTCATATCATTCATTGTGTCTTCATTACATGAGTTGTATGATGGAGGTATGGGGAGGCAACACAATGTCTTGTTGCTTGGTTTGTTCCTAGGAGAGCAAGGGCAGATTTGCTCTCACACTTTGTATGATGTTGCAAGAAGAGGGGATGGCACTATCTCCTTGATCTTTGATGATGGCTTGGAAGCACTTCCATCTTGGGAAGTATTCCACATTTGTTGCAGCATTATTGGAGGAGTCTTTGACAAGGAGCATGTCAAAGAACAGAGCTTTGTATTGACAGGAGCTTACTTGCATGAGCTCAAAGCGCTGTCACTTGGGAGCAGAAACTTATGGATAAAGTGTGCCCAGCAGAGATATGGTGGATCTATAACCCATAGGTCCCAGGATCACTTCATATTTGTTGCACTTAGAGGAGGTAATGATGATAGAGACATTTATCACTATGGCATATTCTTCTTAACTTGGATTTCCAAGCATAAGGAGGATTATCTTCTTGTAGCACATGGTTCATTCTTCTTCATAGCATGCCAATACACTATGGAGGACTCATTTATGGATCCATGTACCATCTTACTTCCAGCATATGGTGAGGAGTTTGTCTATACATTCATTGATTTGCACACTCTTTCCATTCCTATGCAGTGCATTGCTTCACAAGGGGGCAAGCTTGTCATATTGCTCCATGAGTTTTATTGGGCCAATCTACATGATGGAGGCAACCATCTCTTTTGTGGCTTTGGGAAAATGTTTTATCACCTCATGTATGTTCATTTGCAGCACTATATCATGTATTATATGAAGACATGCATGTTTAACATAAACATTTTGCCTTGTACTCTTATCAAGCAACAACTTGTAAAACTGCGCTGTACTTGTTGGGGAAGCTGTTGGTACCTCTTTTCATCACATGTAACCTTCAACGTTTCCTTCATTTTGCTGCTGATCATGTCTCCATTTGCTGATATAGATCAGATTTGTATAGGAGGCTTGATTATGAGGGAGACACATGAGTTGGATGTGTCTTTGAGTGGGAAGAATTCTCACATTCTCTGCACTACATGTTCTAATGGGAGCATGGGAAGAGGCATGGCCACCACTACTACATATGTGTTCTCTTTTGAGGTGGGCCATGAGATTGATATTCATCCATTGTACAGCCATGGGCAAGTGTTTGGTCTTATGTTGTTGTCATATTCAACCATTTACTATCCATTAGTAGATGTGATGAATCTTGTACATTGCTTGCCATGTAATTTTCTGAAGTTGCAGTGGATGAGACTACGTTGTATCCTTGTGAGAGATTGTTTGCATTATGTATCCTCATGTAACACCTTCAGAAAACATCTCATTAGGATGATCCATGATGCACATGTCCTATTCTTCATGGAGGAATTGTTTTGGGCCAGCCTGTTCTTCATTGTTAGAGGAACCTTCTTTGGAGGATTGTTCTTCACTTTGCCATTGGAGGGCAATGATTTTGCAGCCCAAGATCAACATACACTCTACACTTGTCATGAGTGGAGAGAAGGACAACATGGGGTAAGCTATGATGCTTGCCAAGATCAGATTTTCAGCCCACCTTCATTACCGGAGCTTGAGGTGGAAGGAGATTTTCAGGAGTTGCCTTGTCAGGAGGTGGCTCATTTTGTTTGGATGATTGCTTGGGGATGGAGGATCCACATGAGAGAGATGTTCCTCACTTCATGCCTTGAGTGGAGAGAGGTGATGAGCTGGTACACAGTCGATGGGACAACTTACACCATGACAGATATAGCACAGCCAGAGTCATGGTCTTCATCAGTCATAGCTAGAGGCAGTGCACAGTCCGAGCCATGGGACTTGGGCTATTATTGGCCATGGTGGCGATGGGATCCAGGAGGATTGTTGGTTGGCTGGTACCATGAGAGATCAGTTTGGGATCGTGGCATTGAGAGATCCCTTCATATCAGGATGATGTAGAGTACAGGGGAGATTCAGTGGCGCATCTGGGACCCAGGCCTATTTTGCAGCATCGATGGAGAGCACCCGCTAGGAGGAGACTTGCTCAGGCAGTTGCTTGAGGGCAAGCAACATTTTGCCGGGGGGGGACTGTAATATTCCTAATTTGCGACAGCAAATTGGAATATTCTATTTTGTTTATTTTGCCACCTATAGTTTGTAAGTAAATAAAAAGTGAGTAAAAGGGGTCTAAACTCACTTAAATGAAATAAGACATCCACCTAGTAGCACAACGTTGTGACTTAAGTGGGAGTCAAGGGGGGACCCAACACCACGGGGAGGAGGGGGACTATGGACACTCTAGAAGTTTCTCCAAGCTTCTGCGCAGATAAGGATGAGAATGTGGATAAGGATGAGGATGTGGAGGAGAGAGAGAGGCTACATTTGGTTTTGGAGGGAAACCAACACTATAAAAGATGGAGGAGCCTCCTCATTTGAGGCATGCTTGGATATTTGGTTGATTGATTATTGAGTGAGACATATTGTCTTCTCTTTGGCACGCTGGCTGTTTAGCCCGTCTGCTGCACTGCTTAGTGCACCGAGTGTCTCCGTGCGGAGATCTCACCCTTAGCCCCGGGGGACTTCGAGTGCCTACTCGGGCAAGGTTATTTTCTTAGCATCATCCTCCAGGACAGCGTTATTGCTGCAGCAGCGTAATACTGTGTTGTAGGGTGTTGCCGTGGTGACTTCACGACACCATTTCCTTCTCTTGTTTTTCAGAGAGAGAGCCTCGCTTTCCTTTGGAGGATCGGATTGGAGGACTTGGAGCTAATTTTCAGATCTTGGCACTTGGCCAAGGAGTTTTATTCCACTACTGCGCAGTCCCTCTCAGTATCTGCGTTATTTTCATGGAGGGTTTGCGGGTTGATTTGTGGGGAAGATCTCAAGTGTAAGGATCAGCCTTCCACTTGGAGATCCATTGGAGGAGGTCTACTTCAGTTGGTGCATCATCTTCAGCCTTCTCTATTGTGTTCCAGATTGAGTTGCAGCCGCTGCTCAGCAACTCCGGCATTTTTGCCATTTTGTGTGTTTCAGCCAATCCCTTGGAGGATTGAGGTATTTTTGCTTGTAAGGGTTAGAGCTTGCTCCCCTATTGTATTTGAGCCATATATTGTCATATCCATGTGTTGACATCAGTTTGCAGCAATATTCTATCATATACAGCATTTTCTTAGTCTGGGGTTTATGCATAAATAGCAGTACTTTTCATGTTTATGTACATGTGTTGTGGAGGCTTGCATTTCTTCTCTTGAAAGGTTGTTTCCTCAAGATTTGTACTCTCTTCTGCTGCTATACATTATTATTGGCTATATATGCATCTTCTGTCTCATAGCTACTGCAGAAAACGCTGTAGGGTTTCTGGATTATTTTCTTGTCTTGCGGCACCTCTATCTTGAGGGGTTTTCTATATAAAATTGTTGTTTAACCTTGCTGAAAGCCTATGCCTTGTACCCAAACTCATTCTCTGATTATTCATAGTGTTATACATCATATTCCTTCAGAAAATACGCTGCCCTTGCTTCAGCAAATTTCTGCATACTCAAAGTCTTGGGAAATCAGGGTTTTTCTTGACTAGTCGGGAAGGAGGAACTGTTTAACATAGAAAAACGCCTTTGTTTGAGCTGAAGTTCGACATGGAAGTCCCTCTTGACCTATTCTAACATATTCCAGAACCTTGACCCGTCATTTTACGCAGATTTCCTTATTCACTCATTTTAGGGCCAAAATCCTCACTTTTCCCCACCTTTTTGCCCTTAAAAGCTGAGTAAAGGTTGCTGCTGATTATTTATTTTTGGTTATTGAACATTTTCGGAGATATGATATGATAGGCGAAGCCCTCATACTGAAGGAATGCGTTTTCGAGGCATGATCTGCTTTGAAAATTCCCATGCAGGATATTACAAAATATCCATGAGCTATGTTGATATGAGCCATTTTAGTAATAAATCAGTGAGTACAAGATGGTGCTGGAAAGAGTCACTTCGACTTGCACAAGGCTAGCTATGAAAGCCCAAGTGAAAGATATGAGCCCCTCTCTGCGATTTGCTACGCATAACTGTTGAACAACACATAACTGAACTACCCAGAAATATCTTGTTGGTTGCAAAGAACTGCTGCTATGACCACTACTACGATGCTCAAAAAATTCAGGGAAATTAACCCCCGACTCTACAACAATAACCCATAAAAACCCACGAAGGGATTGGCTAAATGTTGACCTCGGAAATTCGACCCAATTCTCAGCTCCTGCCCGATTCTTGGCTGAGTTGGGATCCTGTTTAGCCTCAGTTACCCAAAAATTATGCCACGATTCATTTTGGCTTCTAAATAAACCCGGAAAACCCGAAAGGGTTCACCCAGCTTGACCCGGAAATTGGCCCTCTCGGGCTTGGCTCTCTAAGCTTGTTGGGAAATTCGGGCTTGATAAATCTGCGCTGTTGGATGCCCACCGAAATCACTAAAAATTCCTGTTAGATGGACGCAAGCCTTCCCTCCAAAATATTCTCTTGTAAAAACTCACTCTCTCATCGGCTCCCCGAGTGAATCCCTCGAAAAGTGCACAACTAGGAATGTCTGCTGCTAACTTGGTGAAGTAATTGTGTTGTATATGAGGCTCTTTGTTCTTTAGGCGGTCGAATGTGGTGAAGCACCTTCCTTGGTACAGCACTTGAAGTCCACGAAGCAAAGGGCGAGATCTCTACTCGAAAGACACTGGTGTCTTTGAACATCACATGCAGAGACTTGGCTCTCTCAAGCGTGCTCTTGTCGATGAAAATTTTGAAAAATAGATGAATCAATGAGAAATGAGCCTCATGCTTCCCTTTTATCCAAGGTTGTCAAAAAGTGCATGGGCCCCACGTGATGCCTGCAACCTCTAACAACACGATATTGTGGCACACCGCACGCCATGTGGGCTGGCATTTTCTTCCTCATTGGGCCCCATCCTCTATATTCTTTGTATTACTTTTTTGCCCTCGACCTAATATTTTGAGGCCTATAGTCGCCTAAGTTTATTTGTGGGTCCCCAAATCACCATTCCTAAGTCAACGCCAAATGTGTAAAATTGGCCAAAATTAATATTCCGGTTAGCGAGTGCTAGCGAGGGAATATTACGGTTCTCCATAAAAATTGCTTGTCCTCAAGCAATACCGAATGACATACTCTCTAGGCGCGTTCCCATTGTCCTTGCAAAAATGTGCAAGGGTCCCAGGATGCGTAGCGAATCGACACGACCTCTGCCCCTTTGCCTAATATGAATGGATCCCTCAATACTAGGATCCCAAGCCATCTGTCCAACATGAAGCTCCCCTTTGCTCCATTGCACTATCTTGCCGGGGGATAAGTATTCAGCCCTTCCATGCTGTTAGTGAGTAGGGATTCGTGATAATATGGAACTATGCCCAACTCCTCATGGTTTTTTCCTACCAAGTAGTCCATCCCATGCACTCCAAGAGTAAACCCTCAGAAGATGCCACCCTACTGCCGGAGATAGTGTCTCGTTCTGAAGTCCTCTTGATATCATCCTACGACCAACTTTGCCATGCTAATGAAGTCCCCCACTCCATCGGTGACATGCTAAAGCCCGGTGGAAGATCTCGCAGTCTCCCCATGGTATCTAGCTCATCCCTGAAGGTTGAGCTCGCGCAGAGGTTGTAATGCTCGGGTTTTACGCTAATCTGAGAGAGGTGCCACCCGCGACGTTGCGCTACTGCGACTATGACATACTCCCCATCGTGCGTAGACTACCTACCTCTTGTAATATTAAAGTGGAAATAAACAACAACATCTATAAAACTGCTTATAAACATGAAACTACGACAAATAGAGAGGCATCACATACATAATGCAAAATATGGAAACGCTAAGCCATTTTATTATATAAGCGAAAGATACAATAGATACGTATCGGCACATGCCACACACTTTTCTACAAGTTAGTGGAAAAAGCCTTCAACCCACAAGGTGGTTGGTATGAGATCTCGAGAGAAAGTACCATTACTTATTCCCAACTCTCTTTGTTTAAGCTATCTCCTAGGTTAGCTATGGTGTGGTCCCTAAAAGAAAAACTAAGTTAGATGTGAGTTTTCTAAGAGAGTTGTTAGAGTTAAATAGATTACTTCTTGATTTATAAGCAAAAACGTGATATGAGCAATAACCATCAATACATAAGATAAACATGAAACATGTGAAACAGTGCCTCAGGAGTATTTCTCTTTGAAATGAAAATGTATTTGCTTAAATGAAGTAAAATTCTTTCAAGATAAATAGATTTCGAATGAAAGCATGAGATGCAATTAAACTTAGATTTGGATGCAATTAATCTTGGTTACTTTTAATCTAAAATGCCTAATTTAGAAGTGAGGATTCCTCCTCTTCTACTCTTACCAAGGGGTAAAAGTGGGGTTCTTGTAAGAAAGAGGGGGCAAGGGCACGAGGGTGTCGTTAATGATATTTTGTCCCTTGGTCTTCGACCCCGGCGTGTGCCTTCGTTCCTACACGGGGACAAGCCACCTTCATAGCATGGGGTCACACACCTTTACCTTACTTCGTACCAAATGGAAGAATTTTCCAAGAAAGCCTTTCTCCTATGATTTCTATCAGCCAAGCTTATGCTTTGGTCAATTACAAATATGCATCTAAGTCGAATGCCTACTATGATATGCAATAAGTTTGCAAGTGCTATTTAAAAAATGGAAATGCTCTTAGTAAGATTGTTCACACAAGATCACTTTTATATATTTGCTCAAGTAAACATAAGATGCATAAGCTTCAAGAACATTTACAATTGTGATGGATCAATTAAAAGCACGATGTTTATGAGCAATTAATTTATGTAAAGTAGAATTGCATTGCTTTAAAAATGAAATTGAGATTTGTGCTCATAATAGCTTTGCAAAAGGAACTTTAAACTTGAGAAATTAGCTTGACATGAAAATAAGTGGTACTTTGAAGAACAAACTTTGTCAAATACACAATTCTTCAATGTTATTAAAATGGAAATGTAGCTTGAGATTTGTGAAGCAATCTTTTAGGGAAAAAGAAATGCGATTTGTGTTACTTCCCAATTAGAGTATGCATATGTGATGTGAAAGAAAATGAAATATCAAAACCACGAGGTCAATCCATTTACAAATTCTCTCTCATTTGAAATGGAGAGATAGGGATGTCAATGGGTATGACCCACGCTCCCACAACAAAAACATAAATTTTTATTAATTTTACAGAAGGAAGCCAGCCATGAGGCCTTTTCTAAGCCAAGAAAGTCTTAACAAACTAAAAGTGAGACCATAGATTTTTTTCCTCGATGAAATTTTTTAAAAACTCAAAAGGATTCCAAACTTTTACAATAGGAGAAAGCTAAGCCTCTTCTATGCCCCACAACAAAAGAAGAAAGTTATTTTCCTCATTTGAAATTCAGATCCCAAAGGTCCTATAACAACTTTTAGTGATTTCTTGTAGTTGTCACTCGGTACAATGCAAGAAAAAGTTCGGAAAAAGGAGCTACAAAACTAATCAAATATTAGAAGATAAAATTATAAAATATTGCACAACAATTTACAAAGGGCTAAGCCAAAAGAGTTAGAGTAAACTTTCCTCTTTTGTAGTCATCTTCAAATTCTTAGATAACAAATGACAATGAAGTATAATGTTTTAAAAAATATTCAAATTTAGAAGTATTCGGCTTGTATACAAGCTATGTCCAAAACCACTGCAAAACCACTCTGTAAGATAAGACTATGAAGGCTCAAAGAACAAATGAGAGCTCCTTTGAGAATGTATCAAGAGTGGGTTGGTCTCTCCAAAGACTTCCCCCAACACTTGAATCTTTTATCCCAACAAGATGTTCCCTCTACAAAACTTCAATCAAGAATTAGTTCCCATATAGATCTAACAATAAACAATGATAAGAAACTCTAGAGATTTATTTGAAACCAACTAAGGCATTCTATGCCTAGAGCATACTCCTAAATCAAATGTCAATGTAAGATAGCTCTACATTAACAAATCTACAAGAGCATATGGAAACAAGTAGATCAAAGCATGAGTAAAAGGAATTATACCAATGATCAACAATTCATCACACTTCTAAAGGAGGAACACCTTATGAATGAAACTCCAAAGTCTTTATTGATGTTTCTCAAAAGTGTACAAAAAAAAAAAAAACACAATAGCTAGTAAAACCATCATTACAATGAGAGCCCAAGGCTCATTTAAATAGAAGCTATGGGAGCAAATCCCAATGAAAGATCAAATGACAAGTGTAGCAATGGTGAAGATCTCAATGCTTAAACAAATTTTCAAGTGGTTGCTTGATTGTTGTAGGTGGCTTCCAAAATGGGCAGCGTACACTTCTCACTTTATTGGTTGTTACCATTTTGAAGATCAACGTGCTTTTAATTGCTTGTGCACATTTTCTTTGATTATTGTAAGTGGAAAATAAGTGGAGGTGAGTGGGAGTAATATTCCACTAATTATAATGAAAATGCAAAAAAAATCTGTGATAACACCTTGGATCATCAAAATAGCAGAACCTCTTGTGTAAGGCTGTTTTGTAAATTTATTTGCGTATCAACTTCTAATCTCTGCTCGCGTATCCTTTTTAATTGTTATATAACTTTTGATTGGATGGCGGTGTAGTGGGTGACAAACCTTGTCCTACGTGGTTGTGTTGTTCCCTTGATTCTTTATAGTGATCGACGTATCTCAAATACTTGTGTGGACTTGGCAACTTTGAATTAACAAAACTTTTCACAATGCATTTTAAGTGGGGCAAAGTGGGACAGATTTGTCCCATGTGGCATTATTGTTCCCATAAAACCTTTAATGAGATTTTCCTTTTATGCCTTTGAAACATTTTAAATAAATTCTGCTTCTAACACAAAAATTGCACTATCTTCAAAACAATGTTGAGGAGATCAATTCGGAAAGTTGGTCCCAGGCCTCAACGGCCACATGAGTTCGCCCCCCGAGATAATCCGGGGGTGCACTAGAAGTGCAAAAGAGCAAAAAAATAGGAAATCAGAATCAGGTGTTTTCCTGTGTGAATGCTTGGTTCGATGAGGGAATGCAAAATGGCAAGGAGAACCTTGAAAAAGGAAGGAGGGGAAGATGAATGTACGAGTTATATAGCGATTTTAAAAAAAGAAAAATATGAGTTCATGCAAACAAGGCGGGAAGAGTTGATATATCTAGGCAGAGAATAACCCATAATGTTTTTGGCGGTACTTCCAACCAAGGAAAACGATTTGAAAATAAGATTGTGACCAATCGGTGGTTTGACTATGCAAGGCAACTCTGTGAAAAGAATTAGAGGTTGAGCCTCCTCCCAAGATCAACACATCTACAAAGCTTTTACGGTACATGAGGTGGAGGTAGGAATTAAAAAGTTGAAAACGGGGAAGGGCAAAGGACTTGGTTGAACACAAGCACAATATCTAAAGTGGGGAATGAACACTTTGGCACCCCACATCATGGAAGTATTCAACAATGCATTCGGCCAGAATTCCCAAGGAATTGGACAACTAGTCTAGAAATTCCCTTTAAAGTAGAGACATCAATAATCCTTTAACTATAGAACCATTATGATCAATCCTTTGTTTGCAAGCTTTTTTCGGTGGCATGGTAGAAAATAGAATCGGTAAGTGGGCGGTAAAGAAAAGGGGGCAAAAGGGCAAGCGAGGTTTTAGGCCGAAGCATTCTATAGTAGATCATGGTATCACCACTGAGACACATTGTTGAAAAGGTTTGGGGGAGCAAAGAAGTATTTTCTTTGCTTTGTTGACTTCAAAAGGCATTTGACACGGTCCCTAGAAAAGTTGGCAGGCGTAGAATGGAAGAATTCGAAATTCCTTTACAATATAGAGCTACTTGTCCATAGGCTTTATGAAGAGGTGCAAGTCAAAATTAGAACTTGACGACCATTTCAAAAAAGTTTTAGAAGTGACATCGAGTCCAAGCAAGGTTGCCCTTTGTATCCCTACCCTTTTTGGTTTTATATATTGACAAATTGGAAGAGTGGCTAAATTTTGCAAGGTGGGGATGGTGTTCGGTGGGGGAGTTTGTGATAAGCTTCTTCTATATGCCGATGATCTTGTGTTGGTTGTAAATCGGCCCATGGATTTGCGAGATGCACCTATATGCCCTTGAACATTTTTGTAAAGCGAGTGGGGATGCAAGTTAATACCGGTAAGACCAAAAATAATGATTTTCTCTAATAAAAGGAAGCAAAGCTAACATGCATTCTTCTTTGAAGGCAACATTCTTGAAGAAGTAAATGAATACAAGTACCTCGGGATTGATTTCAACAAGAAGCTTAATTGGAGGATTAACGGAAAGAAAAGAATTTTAGGAGGTGGAAAGCACTATATGCACTTCCAAAACAAATGTGAAGGTAGATTTATGGGATTGGAACACAATCAAAGTACTTTTTGGATTCCTAGTTTGTCCGGAGTGCTATTAAAGGTGTGAATTGTGAGCTAGCGGCATCACCTGGTTTCAAAAATGAAACAAATTGAAAAAAATTCAAAAACGCTTGATCATAAGCAAGTTCAAAATAAAAAAGTTAGGTTCCCCTATGAGATAATGTTGAGTGAAACGAGGGGCAGCTCCCATCGAAGCAATTTCCATGGTGCGTCTTATAAGGTATCTAAAAAGAATTGAGCAAATGGGAGGAGGTAGATGGCCGAGAAAGTTATCTTCAATGAAGGTATGAGTGAAAGAAAGAAATCATGGATGAGACAAAACAACAAATGGATGCAAAAATGGAGATATTTGCCTAAATGCATGTCCCACAAATAGCAAGGAGTTAAAGAATTTTGTCTTTGTGGAGAAGTTCCGTAAAGAATTATATGGGGAAAATATTTGGGTGAAAAGAAGAAGTATTATGTTCGGGAATTCAAACCCTTGTGATCTCCAATAAAAAGAATATATTGGGAGCTAACATTCCGTGGAGAGCAAGGTTCTTATTGCTCAATTAGAGCTAACTCACATCAACTTCGGTGTGAAACGGGGCGGTGGAAGAGACCTAAAGAAGCTTGGGAGGAAAGGGTATGTACTTTGCACTTAAGGGCGGTGGAATCGGAAAAACATGTTCATTTTGGAATGTGATGCTTTCGAAGCACGGGGACGATTACCGCGGTATGTTGGCATCAATTCCATGGCATTGTCTTTTGAGTGAAGGAACTATTAAAGGTTGGGTCAGCTCATCATCAATTTGAATAAGAAAATGATTGAATTACGAAGGCAAAAAAAAAACAAGGAAGCCGGTGGTCCCATAGACTATTTTTAGTCTCATGGACGATAAAATATTATTCATTCATCACTTTCTAACAATTCGTAGTGCTAAAAAATTTCAACGTCTTTGCCTTGTTGATTTGGATAAGTTGACCATCGAGGCTGCCATGTCACACCTTTTGTCCCCCATTAACTTTTAATGTGCACCACATATTTTCAACATGCTTAAATTGAAATCCAAAGTGAATTTTTAGCCATACGTAGCATTTCATTCAACCAACATGATACTCTTGACTTGCTTTTGAAATGTTGACTTGGGTTGTACCTTATGTGGTGGGCCCCACATGGATGCCACATTACCTTTGACTTACCTCAATTTTCTATGTCAAAATTTGACTTATTTTGACTTTGGAGAATTTTCTAAATTTTCAATTATTAATCTTTTTTTTTCTCATTTTTTCTCATTTTTTTGCCATTGACATTAGGAAAGACGGCTTTTGAGGGACCATAAGTCTTTTTGACCTCAACGTGGGTCCGAAAGATAATGCGGATCTCTAAGGATGATTTTCGAGTAGTCACATGCCTAGATACCACATGCCCCGAGATGATTTTGGTGGTCGGATGCCACTTATTTACATCATTACATAGAAATTAATTAAAAATCTCGTTTTGCGATAGAATTTTTAATTATTAAAAAATCTTACTTAGACCTAGTCAAATGCGAAATTTCAGAGATGACCTAGCATGGTAATATACATTGACTCTAGACACTAAGATGCGTTAGGGGCTCAACCTTCAACCGTCACCCCGACTTTGGGTAATGCAATGAGTGAAGAAAACCTAGAAAATTATTCGCCGCTAAAAAGAAGGAATAATTAACCAAGTAAAAAAACACTCCAAGGTGTACTAAGCTTGCGTCGAGTCCCAACATCTAGGCTTTTATTTGCATGGCTTTATTCATCATGTTGGTGACATTTATACAATATCCCCGTAGGGGCTGCGGAATCTAGGACTAAAGAAGAAAATGATAAGAAGAAGAAGTAGAGATTAAAAACTGCGGGCGATGATATGCGACGGTACAAATATTACGGATCATCATGGGCATGGAGTCTTCTCATTATTATCGGTGCTGCCCGGTGGTCAACAAATACAAGGTGATCGAATGATGGCACCTTGGCCACAAAGCAAGTGGAAATACTCTCAGAAATACTCTTGGAATGGTTTGCTCTATCGGTGGCTTGCATTATCTCCAAATTGCTGTACCCTTTCTTTGCTACTAGGCTAACGTAACTACGCCGGAATAGGAGGGCTCTTTGGGGCTGTTCCCCTGCTCAGAAAAATACAAAACTCTGGGAATGAGCTCTCCTCCTAATACCCAGAAAAGCCCAAAAAGGGTTTCCGGAATGGATGACCCCGGAAAATCACCTCCCTTGTGGAATAACGCTATCCCAGTGGAACACGCTGACCCCGAATGTATCTTTGCAAATGGTGGCCTCCTCCTCTACCAAAATGAAGGAATAGCTAAGGGCTAATCCCTTATCACTATTTTGGGTTGAATCCCCCAAATCTACCTCTCAGAAGCTGCGTGATCTCTCTCCTCAAGACAGCTGTTGTCCAAGCTTAAGTGCGTAATCCTTGGCTGAATATGCTATGGCTTCCACTGAAAATCAATGGATAGAACTCCTCACCCGAGCGAGGCACTCGAAGTCCACAGGGAGTGGGGTTGGGATCTACTGCTCGGAGACACCGGTGTCTTCGAACAACAATTGCGAGACTTCGCTCAACAAGCAAAAGCGTGCTCAATGTCGAGAGACAAAACATAGATGCCTAATCGAATGAATGAATGAAGACACTCTTCCTCTCTTTGTGCTTGGAGAGCCTTGCTCTCACTAGGCCCCACCAAAGCTGGCTTTGTCCCTGGCCACGGCGGCTCCCTCTCTCTCGCGTACTATCATGGGCCCATGTTTGCCGGCTTCCTCACGGCTTTGCCACTTCGAACCCTGGGCCCGACGTTGTCAAATAATGGCTGTATAAAAGTGACTTTAAGGAATGTTTATTTCCTAAGTGTAGGATAAGTGTCTTCTCACCACTTTATTAGCGACTTAACTTTATAAAAGTAAAGCTGACCAAAAAATTAATATTTCCAATTAGGCTGGCGCCTAATTGGGAATATTATAGTCCTCTAGCCAAAACGTTGCGGTGTCCTGGGGCAACTCCAATGATGGATCTTTGGAAAATCTTCTCACTCTCCCAAAGTGAAATCCTGTAATATCCGTTTTCGGGATATCTCTAAAACTCGAGGCAAACTCCAACCCCGGAGATGGAGTGGGGGGGCGTTTACCAAATATTTCACCTTTGAAGAGATGCGGAGGCTACTTGGCCCTTTCCGGACTGCTGTCTAAGAGTATGAGGAAAACACACCAAGTGGTATAGAATTGGAATGTTCAAAGATAGAAAAATAACGGTAGTGCGAGCATACAGTAGCATATATATAGAACGTGTAACAAATACTTTCTAGAAATGTAGAGAGAAACGCTAAGCCATTTTATTATGCGAGCAATGAAGTACAATAGGTGATCGAGTGATGGCACCTAGACTTGCTTAAGGCAAGTGAAGAAATACTCTCGAGAATGACCAAGAAATGAGTGCTCTACGAGCTGCGTCCCGGAGTTGTTGGAAAAGCTGAGTGTAGGTTGCTCTTTGCGCCCGAAACGAGATGATTTGGGGGCTGCTCCCCTCCTCGAGAATAGGCTGAAACTACGGAATATGCCCCTCTACTCACGAACCCGGAAAAATCCGAGGAGAAGGCATTTCGAAATGAACTCGACCCGAAAATCACCCCCTTGAGGATACGCTTGTCCCTCGAGGCTGCGCGCGAGGCCGGGTCGAAACCACCAAATACGCCCCAAACTCTGCCAAAATCCTCCGGATAGCAAGGGGCGGCCTTGCTCAATCTCCGACTCGAAGCCACCAAAAAGACTCAGTCCGGAGCTCCTGCAATGAGTACACGTCCTCCTCTCAAAGAGGTACAACGCCGGAGTCTGCGGCTACGCTCCGCCACAAAACCAAACATGCAAATCTCTGCAAAATAATGATGGAACTACACAGCAGTATCCCGGATGGGGATATTTTTAACTAAAAAATGCGGAGAGAAAGTACGAATACCACAATTTGCAGTAAATAAACATTCACTCAATAGAAGGTGCCATGTAAAATAAAAAGACGAAACACTACAATCCAATACCATATAGAACGGAAAAGAAAAATCTGACTTTTATTATAGATAATAAACGGGGGTTTACATATAGATGCGACCCGGAAAAGGGCGAGATAAGCGGCCACCAGATAAGCTGCGCAGAGCCGAGCGCTAGCCACAAGCTGAAGCTGCTTGCCTCCCCTCAAACCTTGGGCCGACCTTGAACCGAAAATGATGAAGCCCAAGTTGAAGATGCGAGATGATCCTCACACCAAACTACTGAAGCTGTGAAACTCCTAAGTGAAGTCTCCTCAAAAGTATTGGGTTTCCGTCCAATACTCACAAATCACCAGGGTTTTAGTCACAGGGCCTCTTTGCATGAAGTAGAGAACCCGTTCTCAAACTTCTCATATACAAAGCAAATGATCTACTCCAAAGATATCTCCCAATGGCCTCCTCCCTTTCTTTTATAGATCCCTTGGAGCCTTCTGAGCATTATTTTATTATTATTTTATTTTATTCATGGAGCACTTTTCCCTTTTATTAAAATATTATAAAATATTCTTTTTCTAATACGAGAAAAGGGTAAAATCGGCTTCCACGCCTTCTCGGTCATTGAAATACGTGTCTAAACTGTCCCATCGTGTAGGTCTCCTCGTCCGATTCCAATAGCAAGCTATTACACTAGGGTGTTCCATCATGTATTCCTCTCGGAATGCCACCTTGAGCATAGTGGGCGAGTTAAGCCCATAAATAGCTCACATTCCGAAAGTTATCGGAATGCATCGGAGCAAAAGCCAAGCTGCTCGGATGATGGAGTATATCAGCCGAATGCCTCCGAACACCATGAAAACTCCTCAAAACTCCTTCGAAAAGCTCTTGGGCCAACATTAGCACCAATCTGTACATGTGACTGTCTGCTCCTAACTACGGAAGTCCCTCCTAGCCTGTCATGGGTGATACCAACAATGGGAGATATTACGGACCTCCCGCTCCAGAATTGCTTGCCCTCGAAGCAATCGAAATATGTGGGCCACTATGTTGGCCGGCCCGCATCTCGGACCAATGCACGGATCCCATACCAGCCTCACGGGTGTTGCTATGCACTGTGTCAAACCTCTCGGAACGGATCCCTCCAATGCGGGATCCCAAGGCGATCTCTCTCTCTCCGGTTGACAAACAATCCTCCTGGATCCCAATGCCACCATGGCAATCATCGCCCAAATCCCACGGCTCGAGTGCGCCTTTGTCTTTGGCTATAGGCGATGCTCTCGGAGGTGAAGACCACCAAAAAATCTACAACTCCCGGCAAATGGTCTCACGGATTCCCATACATGGCCGACGGGATGGAGTACACATCTGTGCTATGTTTGTGTCGAGAATGATGTCTCTAATGCTAAAGAAGCATTGGAACATTTGAGAATCAAGCCATCACACTCAAGGTCAAACATGATCTCATGAGTCGGGTCATGGCCATGACTTCTAAAGCCTTAAGCTTCCTCCTAAATGTAGAGCACCGCATAGTGGTTCAAACCCGAAAGGTTCCTACTATCAATGCGAAAATTCTTCTCATAATATCATCATTGCTTAGGGAGGAAGGGTCTT
Organism: Pinus albicaulis; assembly: GCA_034641835.2. Classification (NCBI taxonomy): domain Eukaryota; kingdom Viridiplantae; phylum Streptophyta; class Pinopsida; order Pinales; family Pinaceae; genus Pinus; species Pinus albicaulis. The sequence goes on along the minus strand of JAXQQM020084565.1, from coordinate 165,963 downwards.
TGTTATCCTCAAAATATCAACGAAACAAGAGGGCGACTATAGAGTTGGACTCTCTCACCTTGGATGTTCCAAGAATACAAGCATACCAATGTAAACAACATAGATGGCTCCAAAGCCCAATTTAAACTCAATCGATTGCTTTACCTTTGGAAGACATGATTCTAGTTCCTCCCAACATGGGAAAGTCATTTTACGATCTTCCACTCTTCAAGTCCATCCCAAGTGCATAAAGCCAATTTCCACTTCTTCCTCCTTTTGCAAATTCCTTGGATGCCTTTGTTGGAGCAAATTATGCCTTCTTGGAGAAGGGTCTCTTGTTCTGTTTTGTTTCTGGTCTTACGTGCACGGTGGTTCAAGGAACCAACTTGTTTATTTTCATCAATTTGTTCGAGAAATCCTTCATGGTTCAACCGTGGAAAGACCCTTTGTTTTTCGAGTTTAATGCATTTTCGAGTTTACCAATTTTAGAGGAATGATGGTACACAATGATGCATTCGAAGCCCTAACCAACAGCGTATCTATATTTTCCAAGCTCGAATTTATATATTTTGTTTCGGCAATGGACAAAACTTCATAACCAAGACACGATGACCTTTCTTAATGATATTCACAAATGTATACTCGGGGAAATATAGAATGGAACCTGGTTTATATATCTTCCACAATGTTGCGGTAGTCCAAACATTTGAACGAGTATTTCTCAAGGAGCGGCCTCTTCATTCCTATGAAATGCGTACTCTTGCTACAACACGGTGATGGCAGGTCTTCTGACGGTGCATCAATCTTCAAACTCGGCGAGTTTGGTCCACGCTTATTTCCAACACACGCCCTCTCTTGTCTTGGTCACGTTATTAACGGAGATAAATCCATTGTTCCATAAGGCTAAAATCGTTGTAGGCTTCGTACTGTGGTTCTGCCGCTCTCCAAAGTTAGTTCACGGCATTCATAAAAGATGCGACTCCCTTCAAAGAAAAATTTACGGCTCCACTTAATAATATTATCATGGGATTTTTAATTTAAACCAGAATATCTGAAAAAATTCGAACTTCACCACGTATATGGTGGGCCCCTTATGATGTTAAGTTTTATAAAATTTAATCCTTGGCCCTACGAGAAATATGCTAGCTAGATTTACGACGATACGGGTTTGTCTATTAAGCTGAACAAGGTAACTATGGACCCCAATACGGCGTTCTCGGACTGCGCTCTCGACAATAGACGGAAGTGACAATTTGATGTGGATTTCAAATTGCGGTGATAGTGTCGGCTTCCATGCGGTCGGTGCAATGCGATGGCCAAATGGTGAGTCTTCAAAGAAGTTCACGACCCTTGCAAATCTATCAACAATTCGCTTCTTCTCGCTCTTTTTAAAACTTGAATCTTTGTCAAACAAAATATCGATGATGTTATCCTGTGGTTTAATTGACCTTGAAACGAGAATTAAATCGACACCGCAAGATCAAATGTGTCCATGGAATTTCAGCACAATTTTTAACTCCGTGTGCTCTCGGCCTTCAAAATTGACAAATGCATCGCATTTTCTTGTCATAACATACATTTACGGTCACATTCGAACGGCTGATTCGTGGGGAAAATGTTGCCCAAATTCATTGCGTTTACATAGCTCGGCATTGCGGCTTTGACTCTCGACCACCGTTCCTCATGTATAACATCTAATTGGCTTTTATCGTTGGTGATAAACGTTTGTCTTGCTACGGGAATGGTGGCCCCGGCTCGGTCCTCGAAACTCACGCTCGGTCAATGCGACCTTTGCGCTACGATCAACAAGAAATATGTCTCCCCTGTTGAAAGTCGACCATCCCTACCACTTAATCGCTTGCATGCTTTCTGCTTAAGAATTTCACCAAGAACGAACAACGAAGTCGGCCTCTAAATATTCCTTCGTGGCACGGATGATGGGCTTTAGATTTAGTCGGTCGGCTCGGCAACTTCGGGCCGGCCGTGTAATAAGCTTGGGGTTCAAATTATTTGACGTATCAAAATAATTTGCACACGACAAATGTGGCCAGTTTTAACCTTTGGCCCCTCAATAATCTTGTGCTACTTAACAATTGCGTATCACCCAACCAGGTCTTGGCCTTTTTAAACCCACACGCCGACCGATCTCAACCAACGGGCATACGAACTTTTTTACATTAATCTTGTCTGCCCTTTGTTAAATACGCAGCGGAAGAACGAGGCCATGCGGTGTGGATCAACTCTTAATGCGAGGCCCCCAGCACTCATGCGTTCACGGCACGAATACGGTTACGCACCACGACTCAAAATATTCGGCTTTGTGATAAGTAATGCTCTCGGTATGGAAGATAAAGCCCGACCTTTCAATAATAGTTCATAACATTTAAGAGAATTCGTTGAACTTCATTCCACTTTTAGGAAACAGATTTTTCGGTTTTAAAAATATTTGGTACATTCCTGACAACCCTTCTAGCAATAATAGTTCTAAGCTGAAAACCTGCGGGCTGATCCAAGATTGATGCTTTGATACCTTGTAGTATCCTGGGATGGGATATTTTTTAACTAAAAATGCAGAAAAATATTTGAATACCACAATTTGTAGTAAAATAAACATTCCTCAACGAAGATTGCCATGTAAAATAAAGAACGAAACACTACAATCCAATGCCATATAGAGCAGAAGAAAAATCTCGACTTTTATTATAGATAATAAGCAAAGGTTTACATATAGATCGACCCGGAAAAGAAGTGAGAGATAGAAAAGCGGCCACAGATAAAGTCGCACGAGCAGGCGGCGGCCACAAAGCCCAGAAGCCTTGCCTCTCCCCTCACGGCAACGGTGACACGAACACGAAAATGATGAAGCCCAAGTTGAAGATGCGAATGATCCTCACAAACTACCGACTCTGTGAAACTCCCTAGTGGAGTCTCCTCAAAAGTATTGGGTTTTCGGTCAATACTCTCGTCACGAGGTTTCCGTCACGAAGACTCTTGCATATGAAGTAGAGAACCACGTTCTCAAACCTCTCATATCTGAAGCAAATGATCTACTCCAAAGATATCTCCCAATGGCCTCCTCCTTTCTTTTATAGATCCCTTGGAGCCTTCTGAAGCATTATTTTGTTATTATTTTATTCATGGAGCACTTTTCCCTTTATTAAAATATTATAAAATATTCTTTTTTAATACGAAGAAAAGGGTAAATCAGCTACCATGCCTTCTCCGGTCTTGAAATACATGTGTCTAACTATCCCATCGTGTAGGTCTCCTCGTCCCCGGTTCCAATGAGCTATTACACTAAGGTGTTCCATCTGTGTATTCCTCTGGAATGCCACCTTGAGCATAATTATTTGAGTTAAGCCCATAAATAACTCAAAATTCCGAAAGTTATCGGAATGCATCGAGGCAAGCCAAAGTTTGCTCGGATGATGGGTATATCAAGCAAATGCCTCGAACACCCATGAAAACTCCTCAAAACTCCTCCGAAAGCTCCAGGCCCAGTAGCACCAATCTGTACATGCTTGACTGTCTGCTCTAACTGCGGAAGTCCCTCCTAGCCTGTCATGGGTGATACCAAAAATGGGAATATTACACTACCTACCGGCTTGGAGCACATAAAGTCCCAAGAGGCTGAGGTGGAATCTCACGACCGAAGGACACTCGGTGCACTAAAAAGTGCTGCAGACAAGCTAAACAGCCAGCGTGCTCAAGAAGTCGAAATGACTAGCTCAATATTATCAACAACGAATGATCAAAATGAGGAGGCTCTCCTCTATATATAGTGTTAGCCTCTCTCAAACCCTAAGGCTCACCTCCTCCAACGTTGCCTCCCTTTGCCACGTGCTACATCTTGGCTTGCGCAATCCCTCCATGTGGCCTACGTGGGCCCTCTCTCTGCGTGGTCTCTTGGCCCCCTTGGCTCACTTAAGTTACAACGTGTGTCTACTAGGGGATGCACTTTTATTTTTGAGTGAGTTATGTCCCCCCCTCAACTCACTTTTATTTATATTTTAACTATAGAAGGCAAAATTAATCAAAATTAATATTTCCTCCCCGACAAAATGTTGCTTGACCCCAAGCAACTATAGTGATGGATGCTGCAAGATCTGCTCACTCTCCCAAGTGGCATCCTCATCTGGCAAATTCTTCCACCTCACTAAGAATTCCCGGACTGTCCTGCTCCGCAGCTGTCTCTCCCTGGTATCAATAATGTCCTCTGGCTGCAACACCAAATGCCCCTCATCATCCGTAGGCGGTAGCTCATCTGTCACTGTCACCTGCTGCCACAATGCCTTCTTCAGGCATGATACATGAAAAATGTTATGAATCTTGCTGCCTTGGGGCAGCTCCAACTCATAAGCAACCTGTCCAACCCTGCGTATCACCCTGTATGGCCCATAAAAACGAGGCTTGAGCTTCTCAGCTCTCTTCTGCTTCAGTGACGACTGTCGGTATGGCTGCAAACGTAGGTAGACCAAGTCTCCTACCTCAAACTATCTCTCCACCCGACCCCTGTCGGCATACAGCTTCTGCTGGTTTTGCGCTGTAGCCATATTATCCTTGAGAGCTCGAAGGATGTCCTGACCCTCTTGGATCCAATCTTTGGCTCTCCTAGCCTTGCTAGCACCAAACATCACATCAGCAAAAGATAAAGAATGGTATCCATACAAAGCATAGAACGGAGACATACCGATGGACATGTGATGTGTGTTGTTGTAGCAATACTCTCCCAGATGCAGCCACTTCAGCCATGCCCTTTGTTGCCCACTAACATAGTTATGCAAGTAGCCCTCCAGCCTCTTGTTAACTATCTCTATCTGCCCATCTGTCTGTGGGTGGTAGCTAGTGCTCGGTGTCAACTCTGTCCCCACCAGCCGGAAAATCTCCTGCCAAAATCCGCCCATAAAGCGGTTGTCCCTGTCATTGATGATGGTCTTGGGAAGACCATGTAACCTGAAAATGTCTCTGAAGAACAACTCTGCCACCTGCACTGCTGAATAGTGCGCGGATATGGCGAAAAAATGAGCATACTTCGTCAGCCGATCAACGATGACGTATATACAATCCTTGCCCTGCACCATGGGCAATCCTATGATGAAGTCCATCGAAATGCTCTCCCATTTCCCCTCTGGAATGGGAAGAGGTTGTAATAAACCTGCGGAATGGCTCATCTCTCCCTTGTTCCTCTGGCAAACCTCGCACTCCCTGATATGCTGGAGCACGTCCTCCTTGAGGCCCTTCCAAGAGAACCTCTCTCTGATGGTCTGGTAGGTTTTGGTAAACCCCTTATGGCCGGACAATGGTGAGTCATGTGACGCCTGAAGTATCTTCTTCTTGAGCTGTGAGCCCTCAGTTAAGAATATCCTGTCTCTGTAGTAGATGATCTCATCGATCACCCTGTACCTGTCATCTGCCACCTCACCATCCAGAACCTCACAGGAAAATCTGTCCTTGGAGTACTCCACCAAAAGTCGAGCCCTCCAATTTGTATCCAAACTTATCAGAGACAACGTGGCTGGTCTACGTGAAAGTGCATCGGCTACCACATTGTTCTTCCCCTTGACATACTCAATGTCAAAGTCATAAGCCTGGATCTTACTGATCCACTTCTGCTGTCTCTCCTGTAGCTGTTTCTGCTCCAAAAAGAACCTGAGGCTGTTGTGATCAGTCCTCGCCCTAAACCTGTTACCCACCAAGTACTGTCGGAATTTGGCCAATGCATGCATAATGGCCAACATCTCCTTGTTGTATATAGGATACAACAGCTCATGAGGAAGGAGTTTCCAGCTCTCGTAGGCTATAGGGTGGCCTCTTTGCATCAAAACTGCACCGATCCCCTCTCCCGATGCATCACACTCTAAAACAAAAGGCTGCGTAAAATTTGGCAATGCAAGCACTGGGCAGCTGCTGATAACCTCCTTGAGCCTGTCAAAGGCCCACTGCGCTGTATTTGACCAACTGAATGCCCCTTTCTTCGTCAAATCTGTAAGGGGTGCAGCAAGCTGAGAGAAAATCTTGACGAACTTCCTGTAATAAGTGCAGATACCGATAAATCCCCGAAGTTCCGTCACGTTCCTCGGCTCTTGCCAATCTCTGATGGCCCTGATCTTCTCCTCGTGGACTCTCACTCCGTCCACTCCAATGATGTGACCCAAATACAACATCTCCGTCATCCCAAACTCACACTTGGAGAGCTTAGCATAGAACTGTTGTCCTCCAAGATATGTAGCACTGCCTCTATATGCTGGAGATGCTCCTCCCAAGTCCTGCTATATATCAGTATATCGTCGAAAAAGACCAATACAAACTTCCTCAGATGACTGCGGAAGATATGGTTCATGCAAGACTGGAAAGTAGCTGGGGCGTTGGTTAGCCCAAAAGGCATAACCAAGAACTCAAAGTGGCCATAATGACACCTGAAAGCGGTCTTGGAAACGTCCTGCTCCCTCACGCGAATCTGATGGTACCCGGATCTCAAATCAATCTTTGAGAAGAACTGTGCTCCCCTCAACTCATCCATAAGCTCATCAATCCTCGGTATCGGGTACCCGTTCTTCAGTGTCTTTTTGTTCAGGGCCCTGTAATCAATGCACATCCTCAATGTGCCGTCCTTCTTCTTCACCAGCACCACAAAAGAAGCAAAAGGACTGGTGCTCGGTTGAATGTGTCCAAGAGCCAACAACTCCTGAATGGCCTACTCAATCTCGTCCCGATAGGCCTTGGGGTGCCTATACAGTGTGGTAATAACGGCCTGGATACCCTGCTCTAACTCAATCGTGTGCTCAAACCCCCGATTTGGTGGTTGGCCTGGTGGTATATCCCCAAACACCGTGTCATATCTGTCAAGGATGGCCTGTATATCCGGATGAACTATCTGCCCGGTGGTCCCTGCCTCTAATGCCCGCAACTCAACCACCCACTCTATGTCTCCCTTCCGGAAGTCTGCCTCCATCTGGTGAGCTGAAACAGTCTGGGGTGGGTAAGTGTGCATCCCACGTATCTTCCCATGCTTCCCGGTCTTCTTATCATCCCACTCCATCTCCAAGGCCTCCCAATCTATGGTGACCTTCCCTAAGGTAATCAACCACTGAACACCCAGTACCACATTGGTATTTGGTATGTTGACCACGAAAAAATGATCGATCACTGTGTAGGTACCCATCGTCACAGCTGGCTCTAGAACATATCTGGCACACTACATCGTCTGATCTCCTGGGACCAACACTGAGAATCCATCGAAGCTTTCTGTCGGTATGCCTCTCCGCTCAACCTTCTGTGCATCGATGAAGTTGTGGGTTGCCCCACTGTCTACCAAAACTGAAACTTGATGCCCCCATACTGTCCCTCGGACACGCAGCGTCAAATACTTGGGTACTCCTTGCAATGCTGCAAGAGTCCCCCCTGTGGGTGCAAAAGCTGCACCTCCTGCTCCTGGAGGTGGAGGTGACAAATGATCCTGCGCTGTCTGATTGTCTCCTGCCTCCGCATCCTCATACTCATCCTCTTCCCCGCTGCTCTCAGAGAAGACTTCAATAAAATGTGCTTTGCCAGCAGCACATCTGTGTCCTGGCGCCCACGGCTCCTGACAAGTAAAACGCAACCTCTTCTTCTTCAGCTCCCTCCTGGCATCATCATCTAACTGTCCCCTACCTTGATTCCCCTTTGGAGGCGGAATCCTCACATCCTTCCCCTTTCGCTGGAAAGCCTGTCTCTAGGGGTAAGGTGTCCTGGTCCTGGGTAAGGTATCCTGCAAATCCTGGGTCCTACCAATGGCATCCTGGAGTGTGGCTGTTCTAGTGGATCTGACTAGACCCCGAAGTGGCTCTGCTAACCCCTCAACAAACATGTAGATCATCCGTGCTGCGGATAGATCTGGCACCATCACTGAAACCCTCAAGAAATTTGCAATATACGTCTCTGGGCTCCCGGTCTGTGTGAGCTTCGTCAGCTCAACAAAATGCTCCTCCGGATCCCTCCGGTCAAATCTCTCTATCAGCCTCCGGGTGAACTCAGCATATGTGGTCACTGTCGAATGCCCGAGTGTCACCATCCCATGAAACCACCAGTCCTGGGCCTCACCATCCAAATGCAGCGTAGCCACCTTGATGGCCTCCGACTCTTCCATCTGGTTAAGCTGGAAATATATGTCCAGCTTCTCAACCCAAGACTTTGCCGAACTGTTTGATGAGCCATCAAACGTTGGAAAATGGAATCGGCTCGCTATACGCTGGGTGTCCCCATCGTGATAATGCCAGTGCCCTTTGTGATGATCGCGGGGTCTGTTGTCCCGCTGGAGCTGAACAAAATCTTTGAATGAAAGGGTATCCTTGAACTCCTGCCCATATGCTTGGTACTCCGCAAAATAGTCACCCATGTGACCAGGCTCTGGCTCATGCTGTGCTCCTGCCCCTGTGTCTGCCACCAGAAAAGTGGGCATAGTGGAACGTGTGGGTGCATGTGATGCCTGGTGCTGGGTAGCATCACGCTGAGTGGCAATACGCTCTGGTAAATGGTGAGATGTACCCGATACCTCACCAATCTGGAAACCCCTTGGGGTTTCACGTTGTCTAGCCTCCACAGTGGCAAATCTCTGCCCCATCACCTCGATCTGCCTCGCCAGATCCTGCACTGATCTGAGGAGCGCTTCCCCAAACTGTTTTGCATCACTGTCATCTGCCATCGGCTTTCCCTGCTCTGCGTCCACCACAGGCTCCTCCTGTTCTGCGTCTATCTTAGGCTCCTCCTGCTCTGTGTCCACCACTCGAACACGATCCCCCTCTCCGTAGGTGTTCTCCAACCTATGCTCAATATCTCTGTACTTCCTACCTCTGTAGCAGATGGAGGGCTTCTCCCTCGGTGTCATAGACAACTAGCTCCACAGGCTGAGCCAGATCTATGCTCTGATACCACTGTAATATCCCGTTTCAGGGATATCTCTAAAACACAAGCAAAACTCCAACCAGAGATGGACTGGGAGGGCGTTTACCAGATATTTCACCTCTGAGAAGAGGATGAGATCTGGAGGCTACCTGGCCCTTTCCAGACTCTGTCTAAGAGTATAGGGAAAACTCACCAAGTGGTATAGAACTGGAATGCTCAAAGATAGAAAAAAATAACAGTAGTGCAAGCATACAATAGCATATATAGAACGTGTACCAAATACTCCAGAAATATAGAGAGAGAATGCTAAGCCATTTTATTATACTGAGAAATATAATGAAGTACAACAGGTGATCAGAGTGATGGCACCTAGACTTGCTCAAGGCAAGTGAAGAAATACTCTCAGAATGACCAAGAAATGGCTGCTCTCTGAACTACGTCCCAGCTGCTAGAAAACTATCGTGTAGCTGTTACTACTGAAACAAGATGAGGATTTGGGGTTGCTCCCCTCCTCAGAATGAGCTGAAACTCTGGAATCTGCCTCTGCTCACTAAACCCAGAAAAACCCAGAAGGCATTTCTGAAATGGCTGACCCTCGAAAATCACCCCCTTGAGGATCTACGCTATCCCCCAAGGCTCTGCACTGAGGCTGAATATAACCCACCAAAATATTGCCCCAAACTCTGCCAAAATCCTCCAAATAGCAAGAGCTGGCCCCTTGCTCCATCTCACGGCTCGAAACCTCCAAAAAGAACCCAATCCGGAGCTCCTCTGAAATGGACTGCGTCCTCCCTCTCAAGACTGCGCAGTCTCTGGATGCACTGCTCCGCCACAAAACCCAAACACCAATCCCCTGCAAAATAATGATGGAACTACCTCACCCGAGCAGGCACTCGAAGTCCCCTAGGGCTGAGGGTGAGATCTCCGAACAGAGACACTCGGTGCACTAAACAGTGTTGCAGACAAGCTAAACAGCTAGCGTGCTCAAGAAGTCGAAATGGCCAGCTCAATATCATCAACAACGAATGATCAAAATGAGGAGGCTCTCCTCTCTATATAGTGTTAGCCTCTCTCAAACCCTAAGGCTCACCTCTTCCAACGTTGCCTCCCTTTGCCACGTGCTCCATCTTGGCCTGCGCAGTCCCTCCATGTGGCCTACGTGGGCCTCCTCTCTGCGTGGTCTCTTGGCCCCCTTGGCTCACTTAAGTTACAACGTGTGTCTACTAGGAGATGCACTTTTATTTTTGAGTGAGTTATGTCCCCCCTCAACTCACTTTTATTTATATTTTAACTATATAAGGCAAAATTAATCAAAATTAATATTTCTAATTAGCTATCGCTAATTGGGAATATTACATCAAATTGGTCAAAAGGTCAATCTCCCTCTGGGTTCAGGGGCCTAGAAGGTTGGGTTACCTCGAGAGGATGTTTTTGATGTTGTGTAAGGTGTGTTAGTCTTGTTTCTGTCGGTTCCACTTCCTTAAGATCATCTAGGAGGTTGAATCTCATATTACTGGCCTCTCGTCGCATGTTTATCCCGGTTGGCTGATTATTTGGGTATATGTGGGAAGAGGGTGTTATAGAGTGGTATCAAAGTGTGGTTGCGCTCTCCTTGGGCAATGGTTGGATTTTTGTTCTCTTTGTATGGTATATGAAATCACAGAGTGGTATCAGAGCTGTGAAATTTTCAATCTGAAAACTATACAGTTGCAGTGATAGATTTATTCCTCCTACTTATTATTTCAATAAGTTATTTTCAGAAATCTTCTGGCAAATATCGAAATAAATACTACTGCAACATTCACAAATACATATGCAGAGAAATAAATAGTAAAAGACATAAGCACAAGAATCATTCACATGTACACAATTATTTTTGAACAATTGTCCCTGAAAAAACCCAATGTGGGAAAACAGGTGCAGCAGATGAGGATTTTATTAATTCTTCAGCAAATGATTTCTTTACAAGGAAAAATACTGGCAAATAAAATCTAAAACACCTGAGACAGGATTCCCAGCTCCTTCCGACAAATCTCTGACACCATGATCAACCTCTCTTATATCCTGTGCCTGTTTGCGTGCTTCTTTGCGCAGTCCCAGCGCTGGATTGTGTAAGTCTGCGTAGGGTCTGCGTGGGTTCTCTGCACTGCAGCCCAAAGCTGCCTCCAGTGGCCCACTACTTCCCTCTGCCCCTGACCTTGATCACTAGCTGACTCCCTCCTCCTTCTACTTCTGCAAAATCCTCTCCCTGCAACTCTCCCACTTAAATCAAATTCTCTTACTTTAGAATCGATCTCCTTCAGGTAGCGAGTGTATGCCCGGCTTATTTTCCAAATGACCCTCAAGCCTTCTTTTATAATCTTCTTGTTGGAGAACCAACGACCCAGATTAGAAGTTTAATCAATGGCTAAGATTAAAACTTGACTCGATCCTTGTTTTCTATAAGATTCACAGTCTGACTTATTAATACCCTTTAATTATTTCATTTCCCTAAGTTTAGACTTATGGTCTTCATTAAAATAATTAATTAATTTAATACGTCATGAACCGAGTGGAATTTCCACAAACAGTTTCTGGGTCCTTTGGAATGCTTTTGTCCAAGCCTCCTTGCAAAATTTGAGACTTGGAACCCTTCCGGATGCTACAAAAATCAACACTCCCTCTTAGCGAGGAAGGTGTTCCAACAATATGCCTGTTGCATGCTGCTCTGCTTTTGAAGCACCCTCTACACTGCTGATCTCTAGACGCTGCCCCTCATCTGCTGCGCTGCTGTCCTCTGTACTGTTTCCTTTAACACTGCCACTGTCACTGCTGCATCTGTACAACAGCTCCCTCTGAATACTGATCCTTTCCATTTCTGCTACTGGAAAGGATTCTTCATCATCCCCATCTCTTCTCTGAAGTAGACAAACTTAGTCTTCCCTACAACTTTTGTGAGGATGTCTGCCACCTGTTCTCTTGTTGGAGTGTACTACAACTGAACAGCTCCACGTTGTACATAGTCCCTGATGAAGTGACACCTGATATCAATATGTTTTGACCGATCATGAAACAAAGGATTTTCAGAGAGCTTGATGCAACTCTGATTATCGCATAAGATACTGGTCACTTCCATTTTCTCTTTGAGGAGGTTCACTAACAGTTTTCGAAGCCATATGGCCTCACACGAAGTTGTGATGGCTACCATATACTCTGCTTCTGCTGAGCTCAGTGCTACGAACTTCTATTTCATGCTCCACTGGGAAGTCATTCCTGATCCTAGACTGAAACAATACCCACTGGTACTCTTCCAATCTACTGAACTCCCAGCCTTATCTGCGTCGGTGAAACCACTCAACCTGACATCATTGCTACGAGTGTACTTCAATCCAAGCTCGACTGTTCCTTGAAGGTACTTGAGAACATGCTTGGCTACTGCCCAATGAACCCTCTTAGGTTCTACCATGAACGGACTGAGGGTATTTACAGCATAACATATGCTTGGCCTTGTATTTACCATATACATCAATGATCCTATGAGCTGCCTATATAACGTAGAATCAGCCTCATCGTCTTCGGACGTGTCAATTTTCTTCCAGTTGGTGATCATTGGAGTTGTCATGGGTCTCCAATCCTCCATCTAAAATCTCTTCAAAATCTCTGTACCGTATCTTCCTTGACCAAGAAAGATCTCCCCATTCTACTGCCAAACCTCCAACCCCAGAAAAATAGTGCATTTGTCCTAGATCCTTCATGTCAAATTCCTCATCCAAATTCTTCTTGCAGTCTGTGATAAGCCCTGATGGTCCTATCAAGAATAGATCATCTGCAGACAAAATCAGTATCAGAGGCTCACTCCCTACTCTCAGATAGTAGAGATTGGGATCTGCGTCACTCTTGACGAATCCCATCTTCTGCAGGTAGCTGTCAATTCGACAATACTAGGCTCTAGGAGCTTTCTTCAATCTGCACACGTGAGTATTCTGATCATGCATCTCGAAGCCCTCTGGTTGTTCTATATACACCTCTTCCTCTATCACCCCGTTTAAGAATGTCGTCTTGACGTCCATCTGGTGAATCTCCCATCCCATCTGCGCTGCAAGGGATATCACGAACATGATAGAGGTGTATCTGGCTACTTGAGCGAAGGTTTCTTCATAGTCAATCCCCTCCTTCTGAGCATACCCCTTAGCCACAAACCTGGCTTTAAATTTCTCGATGCTGCCATCTGCAGCATACTTGATCTTGTAGATCCACCTTGATCCTACAACTGATCTCTCCTGAGGTTTGGGGACCACTTCCTAGACATCATTCGTCATGATGGAACTGTACTCTTCCACCATTGCATCAACCCACACTTGGGGCTGAGCTGCTTCCCAAAAACAAGAAGGTTCTCCGACTTGAGCAACCAAGGCTTGATACCTCTCAGGCTGCTTACGTTGTCTCTTCTCATTTCGGGAGATTCCGACAAAGTCCTCTGCATCTTTTAGAATCTGTCGTAGTTCCCTACAACTCTGAATCTGGAATGACAAGTTGCTTGATGTGGCTTCAAAGCTTGTAGATGACCACCATTTTCCCCCCTGTCAAGTACAAGGTGAGATGATGGTGAAAACTCAACTGCAAGTTTGTTCAATATTCTAGAACAAGTTTTGACATGTGACTTAAACATCTTCTTGACTATTGATGCCCATTGCCAAGAAGCAATCCATCCAAGATGAATCTTTGTTCTTGCAGGAGGCTTGTTTCTGAAGCATCTATGTGAAGAATGGGTGTTCCGACCACAGTGCTTGCATGGGTGAAGATCGAAACAATGATCTTTCATATCGCCAACTCGATCACAGGGTTGGCATTTTAAAATCTGTTGTTGCTGCTGTGGAAGAGGAGCAGGATCTGGAACAGTTGAATGTGAACTGTCATGAAGAAATCCAGCACTCTGAAATTGAATGGGCTTGGAGTAGTCCGGAATATGAAAGGACAACTCCTTGTCATATCCAAGACCTGTTCGGTGTTTGTTATGGACAAGCTCTTCCCAAGGTCTGATGATGGGCTTGGGAAGTGCAGACTGAATTTCAACACCTGCATGCAAATCTGTTTTTGAACTAGGGACTAAATGTGAATCGACTGCAACATTATTGACTTGCTGCTTATGGGAGTCTATTTCAATGTTCTGAACAGAAATAGGTTCAGAATGATGAATCCACTGCTATAAGTCTTCTTGTTGTAGCTTGGGATTCAAGCTGCAAAAAATAAATCTTCTTTTGTGCATTTTGCAGGCATTTTTTAATGTCAAAAAAAGCGCTTTTGCTGATCTCATCAACAGTGGAATGTATAAGAGTGTTCAACAACTCTAATGCATCATTGATACTGCCCATTGTCTCCTGTGTAAATAAATGAAGGGTGTAAGGAAAAATGTTGAATAATGACAATTCCCATAAAAGATACTAATGGAGTTTAGTGCCATCCAATCTGCAACCAAACATGTTGTAATTTCTTTGAATCACGGATTTGAAACCTCCATGGATCTCTTGTCCTTCAAAGTGTGCTAAAGACCACAAGTCAATGGATCGACTCTGGCTAGGAAAAGGTACAATTCTTCATCCTTTGCTTGATAGGAATAAAAGCCTTCAAAAAACGTCAATGTACACAAGAGGAGCGCAGAATCGTGGGAGACTGAGGTGAGTTGTTGACTTCTAGGTGTAGTTGTTGACTTCTAGCTGTTGGTATACCCGACTATTCAGTTGTTGGCTTCGAGTGCTGATGCGAGAAAGAGCAGAGTGGTGAGTACTCGCTTAGTAGCGAAGAAGCCCGCAAGTCTGCCTTCGCTAAAAAAGAATGCCAACTCTCTGATGGCCTGCTCTAATTTCGAATTGCAGACCTGTCCGAAGAGAGAATTATGTTGTGGGAGAAGTGGGATAGGGGGAGGTGTTATCGCATGAGGGAGAGTGATACCACGGTGAGTGGAGCGGAGCACATATGAGTGGATCGGAGCTTTGATACCACAGAGCGGAGCTTCGATACCACTGTGTATACCAACAGTCACAATTGGGTGAATGGAATGTTAACCATATACGCTCAACGGTGTATATGAGTGGAGCGGAGCGTATATAAAAATCAGACTCAAATTACCCGCCTTTACAAATCCTCAATATGGAGGAGAAAAAAGTATCCAAAGAGCCAAAGCCTAATAAATCACTACTGTTGACAGAAATATATCAAGGATATGGATACAGTGCAAAGGAAGAAGAAGCAGTAGCTGGAATCTCTCATGGATATGAAAAAAAACGGTGTAGGATCGGAGTGATACTAGGGTGATACCATAGTATATGAGCGGAGTCTGTGCAAAATCGTATTGGTATCGGACCATGGGAGTGGTATATGACAGTATTATGGCAACGCAGAGTGAATCAAGGCCGAAGAGGAGCCACAGTCCCACTGCCGCTGCGCACCAATTCAATTCATATTTCAAGTCAACTTCCAATCTCAGCAGAGGATGCGTATGGGAAGAGCACTACAAAGTGGTCTCTGTAAATCAGATCTCCGACTGCGTGGATATGGTGGGAGGGTCGAGCACTGTGGGAGAGCATACACCGTAGTGGATACAATGCAGTTCTTTTTTTGACTGGGAGGTTAAGGAACAACTAGCGAAAGTGAAATAACAGATTGCAGAAATTTCAAACAATCCCCAAAGTTTGATTCTAGAGGCACTACATTCAGTTGGCTATGCTGGTGCATTAGGGAACCCTCTCATGGCTCTTGAATCTTCTATAAACATATTGAATGGCACAATTTTGGAGAAAACGAACTTGAAGACAAAAAACAATGGCACGCTGTCTAATCCAGAATACATGGTAATCGACAGTTACAAAGACAGTGGCTAATTTAAGAACAACATAATGTAGGGAATGCCGAGGGACGGAATATTGAATGGCAAGCGTGTTAGTTGTTTCGAAAAATTACAAAGAAATGCCTAGAATAACATTTTTGGATGAGAAATAAAACGTTCACTGAGCATCGATGCAGTTTGTCAAAGTGATTTTAAAGTATCCTCAGAGGTGACCAGGAAAAGCTTAAATTCAGAGAGATGCAGGTCTGAGACGAGTGCTCTGGAGGAGGAGCGCAGTCCAGACAATGTGCAAGAGAGTGCAACATGCAAGAGAGCACCTACGTGGAGTGGGTAGGTTGCGTTATGAAAATGGAGTTCTGACAGATAGTAAAGGGAGCGTTAGAATCCGTGCAAGGCATACAAAATATGGAACCATTGAAATCGTTGTCAATGGGGCAAGCTCAGGTGGGGAGCGTTAAAAACTAGTGCAGATCTGTCAGTATGCAGAAATACTAAATAGAGGCAGAGCTGCAATGCTTAAAAAGAAAACCTAGGTCTTGCAGGTTAACATAGGCCACAAAAGCAAGTGGCTCAAACTTGAGTAGGGCAGGAGATCGCCTGCTCTAATACCATGTTAAACACACGCATCGTACACACATAGGGAAAAAGTAAACACACATAAACAGAAAGATAAGTGTGAGTTGCCTTTCTATTACTCATAGATGTACATTTATATTACATTGATGTCACTCTTGGATTCCGCATTCCAAGGTCACTTGGACTCCTTTATGACTGTTTGACTTCCACACCTACCCATAGAGGATTAGGTGTCCAACACTTCCACTGGTGGTGCGTGGATTTACTGGTTCTCCTTCTTGCAAATTCTCGGGAGACACGTCCCTTGGATCCCTATGCCTTGGAGAGGCAACTGAATTTTCTGTTGTTGGTTGTTGGGGTTGAACCAAAGGCTCCTCCTCAGACTACGTAGCAGAAGGCAACTCACGGGATCTTCTGAAGGCCTTCTCCTCCATGAACTTCACATCCCTCCGTACCATGACTTTCCTGCTCTCAAGAATGTAGATGCGGTATGCCTTTGTATTCTCGCTGTATCCTACCAGATACCCTTTTTTTGCAGTCATTTCCAACTTCTTCCTGTTCTCACGGGGCACATGATAGTAAGTTGTACTGCCGAAGATCCTAAAGTGACTCACTTCAGGCTTACTGCCAGTGAAGACACTTTCCTGCATGATCTTTCCCAATGCAGCATGAGAAGTCTTGTTTTGAATGTAGACAATTGTATTACAAGCTTCAGCCCACATGAATCCAGGCATGTCTTGGTCATACATCATTTCCCTTGTTGCTTCGACAATAGTCCTGTTTTTCCTTTCTGCCACACCATTTTTCTCTGGATTGTATGGAGTTGTCCACTCTCTTTTGATACCTTCCCCTGCACAGAATCCAGTGAATTCCTTATCTATGTATTCACCACCATTGTCTAATCGCAACACCTTGATCTGCTTTCCTGTCAAATTTTCAACCAGAGCCTAAAACTCCTTAAATCGACTGAAGACTTCATCCTTGGTCTTCAAAAAGTAGATCCAGGTTTTCTTGGAATGGTCATCAATGAAGGTGACAAAGTACTCGGCACCACTAAAAGCTCTAGTGGATATTGGTCCACAGATACCCGAGTGTATCAAGTCCAATACACCCTTGGCCCTATTGTTGCTTTTCTGATATGCTGCCTTGGCTTATTTTCCCAATACGCACCCTTTGTAGACATCATCTCGTTTAGTGCTCAGCTCTGGAACTCCTATGACAGTCTTCTGGAGAATTTTTAACGCCCCATGATGCAAATGTCTCATTCTTCTGTGCCATAGCTCATTCAGGTTCGTCTCATCTACACTATCGACCAGTGCCATTGGAGACTCAAGCTGCAACTTGTAAAGTTTGTTGCTTCTTACCCCAATCTGTGCCTTCTTCTTTCAACTAGGGTGTTTGACGTAGACCCTATTGCCAATAAAGTAGACGTCATAGCCTCGATTTTCAGGCTGAAACACTGAGAGCAACTTCATCCCCAACCTAGGCACATGCAGTACATTAGTGGTCCGGATCTTATTTCCGGCCTCGGTTTGAAAAACTACAGTACCTCTCCCAATAGGAGTGTATTTTGCTTTATTACCCATGGTTATCTTAAAATTCATCTACTCTTCTCGGTAGTCGAAAAAACATTCCCGTACTCTAGTCATGTGAGCAGAGGCTCCATTGTCAATATACCAGACATCAGAAGAAGCAATGCTTGATACGCAAGCAAATTATTCTTCGAGTCTGGATGCCAAAACAGAGACATCGTGATCCATTTGTTCTATCATGCTTCTTTCCCTCCCTGGAGAACTGCGCGAACCCTTCTGCACTGCTGCTGCAACGGTAGACTTTCTTTCACTAGTCGATTCTTCGTTCTTGTAATTCATCTCTGGCTCTGATACCATGTGATATTTTCAATCTGAAAACTATATAGTTGCAGTGATAGATTTATTCGTCCTAATTATTATTTCAATAAGTTATTTTCAGAAATCTTTTGGCAAATATCGAAATAAATACTACTGCAACATTCACAAATACATATGCAGAGAAATAAACAGTAAAGGACATAAGCACAAGAATCATTCACATGTACACAGTTATTTTTGGGCAATTGTCCCCAGAAAACCCCAATGGGGGAAAACTGGTGCAGCAGATGAGGGTTTTGTTAATTCTTCAGAAATTGATTTCTTTACAAGGAAAAATACTGGCAGATAAAATCTGAAACACCTGAGACAGGATTCTCGGCTCCTTCCAACAAATCTATGACACCCTGATCAGCCTCTGCTATCTTCTGTGCCTGTCTGCGTGTTTCTCTGCGCAGTCCCAGTGCTGGACTGCGTAAGTCTGCATAGGGTCTGTGTGGGTTCTCTGCGCTGTAGCCCAGAGCTGCCTCTAGTGCCCCACTGCTTCCCTCTATCCCTGACCTCGATCACTAGCTGACTCCCTCCTCCTTCTGCTTCTACAAAATCCTCGCCTTGCTACTCTCCCACTGAAATCGAATTCTCTTGCTTCAAAATCGATCTCCTTCGGGCACTGAGTGTATGCTCAGCTTATTTTCCAAATGACCCTCAAGCCTTCTTTTATAATCTTCTCGTTGGAGAACCAACGTCCTAGATTAGAAGTTTTATCAATGGCTAAGATTAAAACTTGACTTGATCCTTGTTTTCTAGAAGATTCACACTCTGACTTATTAATAACCTTTAATTATTTCATTTCCATAAGTTTAGACTTAGGGTCTTCATTAAAATAATTAATTATTTTAATAAGTCATGAACCGAGTGGAATTTCCACAAACAGTTTCTGGGTTCTTTGGAATGCTGTTGTCTAAGCCTCCTTGCAAAATTTGAGACTTGGAACACTTCTGGATGCTACAAAAATCAACAAGAGCGTGGTTGCACTCTCCTTGGGTGGTTTCTAGGTTCTGTTCTCTTTGGGTGATGTTTGGTTTCCGGTCTCTTTGTGTTATCTGATACCACAGAGTGGTATCAAAGCATGGTTCAACCCTTGGACTGGATGGGCATTGTGTTGGTCATGCTTTTTTGTTGGTTGCATATGGCTTTTTCATGCCTATGGTGTGTGTGCTTGTTGCATCCGTGTTGTGTTGGCCATGGTGGCAGTGGTGTCGCCATGGAAGTGTTGATGGTGTTGATGTCAACATGTTGTCATGAGTGTATGACTAGTTATGTGTGGTTCTTGTTTATGTATTGTCCGTGCACACTTTCTTACATGTTGCTACATGTAGTGTATGCATTGCTTGTTTATGCTAGGTCACATATTCGTCATGATTGTGTGTTGTCCGTGTATGCTAGCTTATGTTATGCTATATTTCGGACATGCATTGGTCGTTCATAATTGGTTATACATGTCAAGTGGGTGCATATGGTCAAGTTTGCATTGGTTTGGTAAAGGTTGTTGTGCATAAGGTCATTGTATGAAATTAGGTCATCATGATGATATTGGTATGTTATGATGCTAATGTGTTGGCAGAGATAGCGCAGGAGATGCAGACCATCAAAGTGAAGTTGCAGCATTGGACTTCGAGGCAAGAGCATGTTGTCATACAGGTTTGCATGTTGGGCATGTAGGTATGTAGGTTAAGGATTGTTATATGCATTATGGGTATGAGTATTCCTTTCATTCTATTGATGTTATGGTTACATACATTATAGATGCTAATTGATTAGTGTGGTTCTATGTACATCTATTAGATAGTCATTAATGATAGCAACATGTGGTGGTATGCATTGCTATTGTTGTTTTATGTTAGTTATCTTATATGCTGTTCATGAGTATGATATAGGTTAACTTGTTTTTGTATGATAGTTAGCTTGATGATTAGGTTACATGTTGTCGATGAGCATGATATATAGCTTGTTGTTGCTATATGCTAGTAACTTGATGATTAGGGTTATTTCATTAAAATCTTGATGTTATTTGTATCGTATTACTTTGGATTGACTTATGCAGATGGTTAGGGTTATTACGTTCATGTACGAGTCGATATAGTTGTGATATTGTGTGGTATTAATCTAGACTAAACGTGCCTATGTGATTGTTATGCATGAATGACAATTGTTTATGAGTTTGTGATGTTAACATGTTAGTTAGTTATTGTTATGAATATCATGATCTTATTTGTGTCTGAGATGATGTGTTGTGAAGTCATAACAAGCTAAACTAGATTGATTTTGCAGACAAGATAGCCTCCCCTGAGATACAATAAGGTATGAGTTTGCTTAAGTCGTGTACTTGGTGCCTAACTGTTTGACTGTGTCGTCTATTTGGTGTTTGAGTGATTTGGTGTTTATTACATCATCTAATTGATTTATTTAACATGGTATGTTTGCAAGTTATTTGAATGTTTGATTAATTGTATGATATGAGTATATGTATCTGTACGACTGCATGAAAAAATGATATTGTTTTAAGATGGTTGAACTAATGCATATGTGTTGGGACGGATGATATGTACTTGAGTATAAGTAGGTGATAGTTGTAGCATTATGATTTTGACTATTATTTGATTATGACATGGTTGTTAGTCTTGGTAAAAGTTGATTTCAAATTGATAGATATGTTGTCTTGATCTTTGGTACATATGGTTGACATGAGTGTTCAGTTACAGGTCAGCGTGCTTAGAATGACAAGGTAAGATAACTGATAGATTGTTATATTTAGTTATGCGCTGACAATTATGTGTTTATGGCAGTATGATGCAGGGATTACATGGAAAAGAGATTACCATGAAGTCCTGAAAGAAGGCTCAGACTGAGCTTTCCTTTAGAAGCACTGGGAACCATGGGGATTGAGTCACGGTGTTTTTTGCTAGTCTTGTGCTTTTGTGTAATATTCCGAATAGGAAATAAAGGACAATATAGAGCAGCATAAACAAAAACTACAACATATAGAGACACACATAAGAAACAATACAAATACCAGAACCACTGATCCATTTTATTAAATTTCTAAAATGAGGAACATATACAAAGTGTGCTCAGAATGATAGCACCTTGCCCTGCTCAAGGCAAGCTAAAATGATCACTCCCTCCTCTATCAGAATCTTTGCTCAAGTTCATCTCTGTGCTGCTCCTCCTCTACGCAGTCCTGCTGGAAAATATAGTTGCTGGCTGGAAAGGGACTGCAAGACGGGGTTGCTCCACTCTAGGTTGCGGGGAAGCGTCCCCCCCCCCCTCGTTCCTGTTTCCGAAACGCGCTCCGTGCGGGAGCGTTTTGGGAGTGTTCGGAAACGCGCTCCCGAAAACGCTTCCTGAGGGGAGCGTTTTCGGGAGCGTGTTTCCGAACCTGTTAAAACACTCCCTGCCTTTTCGGGAGCGTTTCCGGAAACGCTCGGAAGCAAACGCTCCCTGAGCGCTTCCGGCATTTAAAAAACGCTTCGGGAGAGTTTTTTAAATGCCAAAAGCGCTCAGAGAGCGTTCGCTCCCGAACGCTCCCCGGAACAAAAAACGCTTCCTGCTGGGCGGAAATTTTTTTCAATGAAAAAAACGATTTGTTTAGGGCCAGAAATGGGTTTTAGGGCTGATGTGGAGGTAAGGGAAGCATTGACATTTCATGGTAATGTTAAATTCTTAAAGTAAAAGTGACATTTCCTTTATTTTTCATTTTCATCCCTTTACTTAAATTTTTAACATTACCATGAAATGACTCAGGATGTTTAAGAGTGGTTTCGACCTCATTGGATTTCATATGGAGAAACTAGAATTTTAGGTTTCACTCAAAATTCAACAGACTTAATGGTTTTGAGGGTTTCATGGTTTGGGAATTTGCAATGTTTCCATTTGATTCTATCATGTGTAAGGGTATGATATTGGCATTTGATCAAGAGCATGAAGTCCTTTAAGAACCTTGATGTACCCTTCACTCAAAGGAAAACAACCGGTTAGGCATGCTAATCTTTTTCTACCGCATTTTAAGGTTGAGGAGATGAACCCTTCACTCAAACCAAAATCATTGGTTAGGCATGTTAAACTTTTCCAATTTCTATCATGTTATAAGGTTGAGCAATCCAAGTCTGAAGACTTTGAGCTAGATGATGTTTATGTATCTCTTGTTGATGATCCCATTTCTAGTAGCAATGAATCAATGATGAGTTTCATGAGAGACCATGTTGCTCAGTGATTTGTCGTTTTGATGTCTATTTTTGCTACTACTACTACTACTAAAGTTGTAGAGGAGTTTTAGGAGTCCTCAAACTTTGAGCCATATTATTTATGTAGCTCATGTTGATGATCCCTTGTCTAGTAGTGGTGATAATTTTGATCATGATGAGGAGTGATTATGTTGTTGATCACTAATATGTAGTCTTGTATTAGACCAATGGCCTCATAGCTTGTGGCATTGTTTTTGGACTTTATGGGCCATTTGGAGCCTCATTTCTTATGTATTCTTCGATGATATGTATTGCACTCGGTGCCATTTTGATATATTCACCTTTGCATGGTATATAAATGAGCAAACTTTGCATATTTTGTCTCTATTGGCTTGGAATCATGGTTGCAAATTTTAAAAATAGTTTTTTTTTTATTAAAAAATAATTATTTAATGTATTTTTTTTAAAACCGGTTCATTGAGATCTGACCGCTCCCGGTTAGACCGGTTCCGGTTAGAAACCCAGTTCATTAGGTCCACCGGTCCGGTCACCGGTTCCGGTTTTAATAACTATGCTCACACAAATCCAGAAATACAAGAGGGGTACATGAAGGCATTGGACAAGTTGGTACCTGACAGGGAGGAGTGTGCTAAATTGCGCCTTGAATTAGGCAAATACTTCAGTTGCATTGCTAACTTTGGTTCTTTCCATGCAATGGAAGACGGGGACAGATTTGATGCTATCACATGGTGGGAAGCATATGGCGGCATGGGACTTTTGCCAAAGTTGGCTAAAAAATTTCTCTCACAGGTTGTGAACACTTCTTCTGCAGAGAGGTGTTGGAGCACCTACAGCTTCATACACAATGTGAGAAGAAACAGGCTGAGTGAAAACTGAGCTGAAAGCTTGGTTTATGTGCATTACAACTTGAGGTTGTTGAGCCATTACTGTGATTGGGAAAATGAGGATCAATCATACAGAGTCTGGGACAACAACCCAGAGGATGATAATTTGGAGGACGGCACGATACATATGGAAGAATTGGAAGCAAAATTTTTTAGGGATGATGATGAAGCATCAGCAGCACCGCCACACACAGGGTCAGTCCCACCATCTACTGGTAGCAGTGCAGGTGCCAGTGCCAGTGCCAGCGCCAGTTCTCGATATCACACTATTGTCCTTTGCAGATCCAGCCTCCACCTTCTAGTCATGGTCGTGGTACTCCTGAGAGTACTAGAAGACCACCATTTCCTCATGGCTCGCACAAATTAGACATTTCTCGTGGGCATGGCAAGGGGCCAGCCAGTAGATAAAATAGATTTGTTGTTTACTAGTCTTTTCTAATTGTTGTTGACAGTTGAACAGTTGAAACTTGACTCTTTCATATATTTAATGACAATTTAAGTTTGAAGTTTGAATTTGAAAGGTGAAACTTTAAAGTTGGCATTTATAAGTTTACAAGTCATTATGAATTATGAATATGATGCTTCATGAAAGTTATATGGTGATCAATGAATCAATGATGATAAATGTTATATAATATCAATGATGATAAATGTTATATATTGAAATTTGAAATCAATGAATCAATGACGATAAATGTTATATATCAATGATGATAAATGTATATTGAATTTTGAAATCAATGAATCAATGATGATAAATGTTAGATATTGAAATTTGAAATCAATGATGATAAATGTTATATATTGAATTTTGAAAGCTTGAAACCTTTAGATTGATGATTCGCAAGACTCAAGAGTCAATATGTTGTATGCTTCCAACTTGTGGGCGTGGTTGATGAAGATTATAACTTCTAGATGATTGATGTTATATGATTCAATCTATGTTTTTATGTTTTTTATGTCTAGTTCATCATTCTACATGTTTTTGTTGACATATATGCATCAAAATAAAATAAAATAAAATAAAATAAAATAAAATATATATATATATATATGCTCCAGAAAACGCTCCGGACCAGAAGCTTCTAAAAATGGCGCTCCCCGCTCCCGCTCCCAAGTAACCTTGGCTCCGCTGCTCAGAAAATTCTGAAACTCGAACACTGACTTCTCCTCCAAAAACCCAGAATAACCCGCAAAGGAATTTTGGAAACACTGACCTCAGAAATTCACCCTCTAGGGATGGCTACGCTCTCCTGTTGAGTATGCTGGCCTCACTAATGAAAACACTAGAAGAAAGGCCTCCAACTCTCTGAAAAACTCAGCTATGGAAGGGTTGATCCCCTCAAAATCTCCCGGACAGAAATCTCATGAAGTTCTCCTCCCCCTGGAGCTACTCTCCTTTGTGACTGCGTAATCCCCTGAATGACTACGCTACCCTGGAAGTGACTGCGTAATCCTGTGGCTAAAAAGATGATGCTGCTCTCCAAAAACTGGTGGAATGGCTCATCTCCTGAGCGGGAACTTGAAGTCCCCCGAGAACAGGGTTGGGATCTCTGCTCGAAGACACCCTTGTGCTAAATAGCACTGCAGACCCAGCTAAACATCTTGAGCATGCTCTAGTCTTGACAAACAGAAAATCATAAGATGCAAGAATGAATGAGAAAGGTTGCCTTCCTTTCCTTTTATGCTTGTGAACCCCTTAACTCCCTTGGGCCCACCTATGCTGCGTTGTCCCTCTATGTCACGCTGTCCCTTGCTACGCTACGCTGCCTCTCCCACGCTACCACTGCGCTGCTTGGCCCCACGTTGCCACTGCGTTCTCCTATGTGCCTCCTCTCCTGCACTGTGACTTAGTGCCTCCTCTCCTACGCTGTGATTTGGCCTCATGAGCCCCACTTCATCTTTTAATTAATCTGCCCAATGACTTTAGGAAAGTGATTTTATTCTAATGTTTTATTCATGGGTCCCTTCGCCCCTTTATTTCCTGTTAACTTAGGAAAAGCAAAAATTTATCAAAAATTAATATTCCAATTAGCTATCTGCTAATTGGGAATATTACGGTCCTCCCAACCAAAATGTTGCTTGTCCTCAAGCAACTGCAAGGATGGATGTTGCACGATCTTCTCCCCCTCCCAAGTGGCATCCTCATCGAGAAGGTTCCTCCACCTGATCAAATATTCCTTGACTGTCCTGCACCTCAACTATCTCTCCCGAGTGCCTAGAATGGCTTCTAGTTGCAGCACCAAATGCCCCTCGTCATCTGTAGGCGGAAGCTCCATAGTGGCAGTCACTTGTTGTCCCAGAGCTTTCTTCAAGCACGAGACATGGAAGATGTTATGGATCTAGCTCCCTGCTAGTAACTCTAGCTCATATGCCACCTCACCAACTCGTTTAGTCACCCTATAAGGCCCATCGAAGCGAGGTTTGAGCTTCTCTACCCCCTTCTGCTTTAGCATGGACTGTTTGTATGGATGAAGACGAAGATAAACCAAGTCATCTAACTCAAATTGTCTCTCTACGCGGCCTCTGTCTGCATACATCTTCTATTAGTTTTGTGCTGTGGCCAAGTTGTCCTTGAGAGCCCTGAGGATGTCATGGCTCTCTTAGATCCAATCTTTGGCCCGTGGGGCCTTGCTTGCTCCAAACATAACATCAACAAAAGCTAGAGCATGATCCATACAAAGCATAAAATGGATAAATATCGATCGACATATGGAATGTCGTGTTGTAGCAGTATTCCCCCAAGTGGAGCCAGCGCAGCCATGCCTTCTACGGCCCCGAGACATAGTTTCGCAAGTAGCCTTCCAGCTACTTGTTCACTATCTCTGTCTGTGGGTGATAACTGGTACTGGGTGTCAACTCAGTCCCCACCAAACGGAACAACTCCTGCCAAAATCCACCCATGAACCGACTGTCGCTATCACTGACTATGGTCTTTGGGAGACCATGGAGCCTGAAAAGTTCATCCATGAAGAACAACTCGGCTACCTGTGAAGCTATGTATCGCGTAGAGATGGCGAGAAAATGTGCATACTTTGTCAGTCGATCCACGACTACAAAGATGCAGTCCTTGCCCTGCACCATGGGCAACCCTGTGATGAAATCCATGGATATGCTCTCCCTTTTCCCCTCCGGAATGGGGAGCGGTTGTTGCAAACCTGCGGGATGACTCAACTCCCCTTTGTTCCTCTGGCAAACCTTGCACTCCTTGACATGCCGGAGTACGTCCTCCTTGAGGCCTCTCCATGAGAACCTCTCTCGAATGGCCCTGTAAGTCTTGGTGAACCCCTAATGACCTGAAAGTGATGAGTCATGGGCTGCACGCAAGATCTTCTCCCTAAGTTGAGAGCTACCTGTCAGATAAATACTGTCCCAGTAGTAGATGACCTGATCCATCACCCAGAACCTGTCATCTATCACCTGCCCATCCAACACCTCACAAGCAAAGCGGTCCTTGGAATACTCTACTAATAGCAGGCTCTCCAATCTGCATCAAGGCTCGTCATGGACAACGTTGCTGGCCTCCATGACAAGGCATCCGCCACCACATTATTCTTCCCTTTGACATACTCAATGTCAAAGTCATACACCTGGATTTTGCTGGCCCACTTCTGCTACCTCTCTTGCAATTGTTTTTTCTCAAGGAAAAACTGGAGGCTGCTGTGATCAATCCTCACCCAAAATCGGTTACCCACCAGATACGGTCGAAACTTAGCCAACGCACGCATGATGGCCAACATCTCTTTGTTATATATTGGGTATAGTCTCTCATGCGGCAGCAACGTTCGACTCTCGAAATCAATAGGATGGCCTCCCTGCATCAAAACTGCTCCTACCCCCTCTCCTAAAGCATCCCACTCCAACACAAAGGGGTGTGTGAAATCCGGCAATGCCAATACTGGACAGTTGCTCATCACCTCCTTGAGCCTGTCAAAGGCCCTCTACACAGCATCAGTCCATTCAAAAGCCCCCTTCTTGGTGAGTTTCGTGAGGGGTGCTGCAAGCTGTGAAAACCCCTTGACAAACTTCTGGTAGTAGGTGCAGATGCCTACAAACCCTCGAAGTTCTGTCACATTCTTCGGTGTCGGCCAATCCCAGATGGCCCGAATCTTCTCCTCATGGACTCTTACCCCGTCCACTCCAATGATATGCCCCAAGTAGAGCATCTCTATAAACCCAAACTCACATTTGGATAGCTTAGTGTAGAAACATTGCTCCTCCAAAATACGTAGTACAGCCTCAATATGCTGCAAGTGCTCCTCCCATGTGCAGATATAGATGAGAATGTCATCGAAGAATACCAGCACAAACTTCCTCAACTGACCACAGAAAATGTGGTTCATACAACACTAGAATGTGGTCGTAGCATTGGTCAGCCCAAAGGGCATCACCAAGAACTCAAAATGGCCATAATGGCATATGAACGCAGTCTTGGGGACATCCTCGTCCCTCACCTTGATCTGATGGTAGCCCGACCCCAGATCTATCTTCGAGAAGAACTTCACTCCCCTCGACTCATCCATCAACTCACCAATCCTGGGGATGGAGTAACGGTTCTTCACGATCTTCTTGTTGAATGCCCTGTAATCGATGCACATTCGTAATGTGCCATCCTTCTTCTTAACCAAGACAACGGAAGAAGCAAAGGGACTAGTACTAGGCCTGATGTGCCCCAACGCGAAGAGCTCATGTATGGCCCACTCAATATCATCCCTGTAGGCTTTGGGGTGCCTATAGGGGGTGGTAATCACTGCCTGGATCCTCTGCTCCAGCTCAATAGTATGCTCAAAGCCCTTGTTTGGTGGTTGTTTTGGGGGTATGTCCCCAAAAATTATAGCATAACGGTACAATATAGACTGTACATCGGGATGCACTGCTTACCCTATCACTCCTGCCTCTAAAATACGCAGCTCCACTGCCCACTCTACATCTCCCTTCTGGAAATCTGCCTCCATCCGGTGTGTCGAGACTGTCTATGAAGGGTATGTGTGCATGCCCCTAATCATCACATGCTTCCCGCTCTTCTTGTCCGTCTACTCCATCTCCAATGTCTCCCAATCTCTAGTGACCTTACTAAGCATGATAAGCCACTGCACACACAATACCACATTGGTATCTGGGATGTCGACCACAAATAAGTGATCCATCATGGTGTATGTCCCCATGGTCATTGCTAATGCTAGAACATATCTCATGCACTACAAGGTCCTGGCACCTTGAACCAACACGGAGAACCCTTCAAAACTCTCTGTAGGTATGCCTCTCCGATGCACTAGCTGAGCATCAATGAAGTTATGTGTAGCCCCACAGTCCACCAACACTGAAACACGTTGTCCCTGAACTGTACCTCGGACTCTCAGCGTCAAATACTTGGGAACTCCCCGCAAAGATGCAAGGACTCCTTCGATGGGTGAAAACCTTGCTGCTCATGCTGTTGGGGGAGGTGGTAGTGGATGATCTCCTTCTGGTGCACTAGCGCTGGCATCTCCCTCCAACTCCTCATTTGCCTCTTCTTCTCCCTCACTGTCGGAGAAGACCTCAATATAATGTGCCTTCCCTGCGGCACAACGATGACCTGGTGCCCATGGCTCCTAGCAAGTGAAGCATAGCTTCCTCCATCTCAATTCTCTCCAAGTATCATCATCCAATGGCCCTCGCCCCTGGTTCCCCCTCGGGGGTGGAGCTCTCGTGTCCTTTCCCTTCTGTTGGAACACTGGTTTGGGTGGGAAAGAAGCTCTCGTCCTTCGCAGGGCATCCTGTAAGTCCCTAGTCCTCCCCACTGCATCTTGCAGCGTAGTAGGCCTAATGGATCTGACTAGTCCACGCAATGGTTTTGCCAACCCGTCAATAAACATATAAATCCTCCTGGCCAATGACAAATCTAGAACCATCACTAAGAGTTTCAAGAACTCGGAAATGTAAGCCTCTGCACTCCTGGACTGTTTGAGCTTAGTTAGCTCAACGAAATGCTCCTCAGGGTCCTTTCAGTCAAATCTCTCCACCAACCTCTGAGTGAACTCTGCATACATTGTCACTCCTACGTGACCCACTATGGACATCCAGTGGAAACACCAATCATGGGCTTCCCCTCAAGGTGTAGCGTTGCCACCTTGATAGCCTCTACCTCCGCAATCTGGTTCATCTGAAAATAGATGTCCAACTTTTCTACCCAAGGCTTAGACGAACACTTTGATGATCCATTAAAGGTAGGCAAGAAAAATTTGCCCACGGTATGTTGCAGGTCACTCCCCTGCATGTATCCTCCTCCTCTATTCTGGTTTAAGGGTCAACTATTGTTCTTCAGCTGGCAAAAGTCGTGGAAAGAGAGGGCTTCTCCAAACTCTCACCCATACAACTGATACTCTGCAAAATAGTCCCCGTAATGAGCCACCTTCAGCACCTGGGGTCCTCCTGTACCTGCTCTCGAGGTCAGAAATGTGGGAATAGTGGAACATGGGGGAGTGCGTAGCAACAACTGCTGCGCAGCATTCTACTCCAAAATAAGGTGAGAAGTACCAAATCCTTCTCCGCTGTGAAACTACCTGGGAAACTCGCATTGTCTATTTTCTCCGAAAATCTTCTGCCCCATTTCCTCTATCCTCTTGGAAAGCTCCTGTACAGATTTCAAGAGGAGGTTACCAAACTCCTTCCCGTAATCCACCTCATCTAGCATTGTGTTGAGAATTTGGAGGGCTAGTGATTAAGTCAAAATTCTCTTCTTGATAATTACTTGTGATCTTACTTGAGTTACTTATGTCTTCTCTTCATTATATTGTTTATTCTTTCATCAAGTCAATTATCAAAACACACGACACAAAAAATTAGGCTCCTAGAGCCCGGGAAAAACCTCTCCCTCTTGGAGAGGAAAACCCACAAAGAATTCTTCTTATAGATCTTCAAATGACAAGTGCGATGACCAAGACTCAGAGCCTTGACTTAGATATGCTCCCAAGATCTTGTCACTTCTCCTTAGACAACTTTCAATGTTGATCCTTCTCTTCCTGCACCAACCTGCATTGTTCTGCACCAACGGTAGAGATCTCGGTCTCTAAGTTTATCTTCAAAGATCATTCTAGATCTTATCTTTTACTTCACATATCTTTGAGACTGAAGGTATAATATTTTGTCTTGTTGACTGTGATTAGGATTCCGCTTTTCTCATTCTGCAATAACCCTTATAACATTATAATGACATCTGAATGCTACTCATATTGATCTGTATTCATAACTTGACATATTGCCTGTAACTTGCACTTCTGTTAGTTCACTAGACTGCATATAGTCACTGTTTTTCCACATAGTAATCTGCAATCTTGTTTATCCACCAATCCGCATATAGTCATTGTTATCCTCAGAGAAACCCACACTCCTGTTAGTTCATTAATCAGCATATAGTCATTGTCTTTCTACATAGGAATCTGCAATCTTGTTTAACCACCAATCCGCATATAGTCATTGTTATTGCACAGAGAATTCGCACTTCTGTTCATGTCAAATTGATGCAGGTTCTTTGGTAGACAGTGTTGACCTTTTAATTCGTACTAAACCCTTACAGAATTCCGCACTTGAATCCCTTCTATTATCCACACAAATTCAGAGTGATCTGCTCTGCATTTCATGTATTGTCCGCACTTCTTATTAGGTATATTACGCACTGTTTTACTAAGAAAGCCCGCACCTATTATTGTAGAGATCGCCGAAAAACTTGACCATGAATGAGCCGCAGACCGAGTGTATCTATAGTGCTTCGATTCAGCTTTTAAGTCGGCCGTACAGCAATTTGGTAGGCAGACTTCACCACTGTATTTAAGCCGACTTCTACTTTTGTTCATAGGCCGACGTGAAGGACTTGTAATCCAGCGTTATGAGTGTCGCTTAGAGCATCATACATGAGTTATTTCTTCACGGTTTCGTGACAAGTGTCTTGGAGCATTTTCTTTAGTCTAGACACTTCATATACATGACACTTAATTATATTTATGACCAAAAGACAACCCTAGATAGACATCAAGAAGAAGTCTAGTAACCTAAGATAAAATCTTGCTCATGAAACCCAAGTAGCAAGTACAACCAATATACATTTTATTATCTTTGTCTTCTTCTTTACATAAAATACATAATTATATAGTCAATATGAAGACCGACCTAGTTACACTTTTCAGCACATTGGTGCCTTTCCCTTGTCTTCCTCCTCCGGAATGAGGTCCTATTCTACTGGTGTGATTTCGAGTTGATGCTCTTTGTCCGTGTACCTCTGCTTCCAGTAAGTGATGAAATCTCTGTCTTCGGGTGTCATACACTGATTGCTCCATAGGTTGAGCCAAGTCTATGAGCTTTGATACCACTATAATATTCCGAATAGGATATAAACAACAATATAGAGTAGCATAAACAAAAACTACAACATATAGAGACACACATAAGAAACACTGCAAATAAACCAGAACAGATGAGCCATTTTATTAAATTTCTGAAATGAGGAACATATACAAAGTGTGCTCAGAATGATAGCACCTTGCCTAACTAAAGGCAAGCTGAAATGATCACTCTTTCCTCTATCAAAATCTCTGCTCAAGCTCTGCTCTGCGCTGCTCCTCCTCTATGCAGTCCTACTGGAAAATACTGTTGCTGGTTGGAAAGGGACTGCAAGATGGCACTACTCCGCTGCTCGGAAAATTCTGAAACTAGGACACCGGCTTCTCCTCCAAAAACCTAGAATAACCCGCGAAGGAATTTCAGAAAGGCTGACCTCGAAAATTCACCCTCTAGGGATGGTTACACTCTCCTGCTGGGTCCGTTGGCCTCACTGATGAAAAAACTGGAAGAAAGGCCTCCAACTCTCTGAAAAACTCAGCTATGGAAGGGTTGATCCCCTCACAATCTCCCGAACAGAAATATCATGAAGTTCTCCTCCCCCCAGAGCTTCTCTCCTCTGTGACCACGTAATCCCCTGGATGATTGCGCTGCCTTGGAAGTGGCTGAGTAATCCTGTGGCTAAAATGATGATGTTGCTCTCCAAAAACTGGTGGAATGGCTCCTGAGCGGGCACTCGAAGTCCCCCGAGGACAAGGTTGGGATCTCTGCTCGGAGACACCCTTGTGCTAAACAGCACGGCAGACCCAGCTAAACAACTTGAGCATGCTCTAGTCTGGATAGACAAAAAATCATAAGATGCAAGAATGAATGAGAAAGGCTGCTTCCCTCTCCTTTTATGCTTGTAAACCCCTAAACTCCCTTGGGCCCACCTATGCTGCACTGTCCCTCTGTGCCACGCTGTCCCTTGCTACGCTGTGTTGCCTCTCCCACGTTGCCACTGCCCTGCCTGGCCCCACGCTACCACTGCACTGTCCTAAGTGCCTCCTCTCCTGTGTTGTCACTTTGCCTCATGGGCCCCGCTTCATCTTTTAATTAATCTGCCTAGTGACTATAGGAAAGTGCTTTTATTCTAATTTTTTATTCATGGGTCTCCTCACCCCTTTATTTCCTGTTAACTTAGGAAAAGCAAAAATTAATCAAAATTTAATATTCCAATTAGCTATCTGCTAATTGGGAATATTATATTTCAGTCCTTTTGATTTGTTTGTGCTTCATTTGCGGTCTTGATTGCATCTAGTGCATGGCGATGCCACTTTGTTTGTGGTGTTGTATTGTTATTGGTTTTCATGGTTTCTTCTTGTTTATTTCTTGTTCTTGCTTTTTGTTTGAGAGTCTTGGAAACTGGTTGGGAAAGAGGAAAGTTAATGGAGCTTGGGAAGAGCTGAATGAAACCCCAGTGGGTAATGTAAGACACAAGTGAAACTCGATGCATGAGTAAGTGCAATGAAAGGTAAGACTATGACAGTCGGTTGGACTGGTTCGGTCCATTGTGGTAAATGGACAGTTGTAGTACAAAAATGATAAAGGTAACTAGAAAGGTAAAGTAAATAGATTTGAGGCATCAGATGCCTTGCTACGTTGGGAACTGTTGTTCTCAATGTTGTGCATGGTGTGCACGAATAAAGGAAGTTCTCTTAACCTAGACCTTATGATATCTAGCAATGGTGTTGTGATCATGATTATGCTAGTGCTTATATATATATACATGTATGTATGCTGTGTCTGACAGGGTCATCATGGCTCATGATGCTAATGTTTATATGTATATATGTGTGTATGTATGTCATTGTCTGACAGAATTATGATTGTTCTATGCTAATAATTATACATATGTATCTATGTATGTATCTATGTCACTGTATGACACAGTTATCAGGGATCATTATTGTGGAGGAATGATTGCTTATGCAGGTGAATGGTATGAAGAGGTTCCTGGCTATGAGGAATCAAGTGGCAGAGTAGCCTTGACAGATCTCAGAGGTCAGTATCATGTGGGTATGATTTGATATTGTTAAATTTGGAAACTAGGGCCAAACTCCATGTTGCACTGCTCATATGATGGAGATGATATTTTTGTTGGATTCCTCTTTTGGAAAGGTCCAAGATTGATCTAAAGATCATCTTGTTTGGATGAAAAGAAGTTCTATTTTGAATTTATTTTTCCACACATGTGAAATTTGTCAAGGTCGACAAGAATTGTAATGTAGGCTCAAAAGCCCCAAAAGTTACGTCACACACCCACAGTCATGGATATAAAAAGGAGAGACATGATCCTCATTTCATTATTCATTCATCTCATACATCTCTCTCATCTGATTGGTTCATACAGCCTTAGAGGCTTCTCTCTCCTCCACACGTGTGAAAACAAAAGCTGCAATTTTCGAACTAGTTTAGGGATTTTTTGGACAACATTGACCAGCGTTGACTTTGGGTCAACTCTTGTGATTTGACTGTGTTTTCTGGGTCAGAATTCCGATTTGGAGAGGCCGGATCTAGAGGCAGAATGTTAACTTTGACTGCTTTTAACCACAGCGTTGACCACAACTTTGACTGTTGTTTTGATCACAGACTTTGACCACTGCGTTGACCAGATTTGTGGATTGTTTTGAGTTGTGTTTTACTTTGATGGAAGGTCGAGTTTGACCGAGTTTGACCGAACTTGATTGGAGGCTGAATTGTTAGTTTGACCTGTGAACACTTTGCTGGCTAGGGCATTCTGTTAACTGTTGTAAATTATATTTTCTCTCTCTGCTGAATAAGAAAAAATTAAGAATATTTATGTCTCTTGTCTTGGCTTGTCTTCTGTCGATTTATTTATGTTCTATCAGCATTTACTATCAATGGTTATGTGATTGCATATCTGGAAATTGAATTGGGCTTGTTGACCACACTTTGTTAATGACCCCATAGCAGTACACCCCCATTTTTTCAAATGGGATTCTTCATGTTCGACGTGGTTGCGCCATTCAGATTCCATCATCAGTCGACAATTTTTATAAATGATGTAAACCCATTCTGCATGTAATGATGTAAATGATCTAGTAAGGCCGTCCATGTATGTAACAACCTGAGTAGCTAGTATGTTGTTGATGATCTCTATCCTAGGAGTTTGTCTCATGATTCACGAAAGTGATCAGCGAGTTTTCCTCGACCTCACCCCAAAGCTAAAATTGGATTTATCACATAAAGCATACTAAGTGAGTCCTAGTGTTCTATCGAGTCCTTGTAAAAGTAGTTTCAACTACTTGGTCTACTAGATCATGTTTTGAGTCGCAGAATTGGATATTTATTTGAGGGTCTATACGAATGGGTTTTCCCCCTTTATGTATGTAAATGTATTATCTCATGTAAAAGAGGGTTGGAAAAATAATTATAATCCCCTCTTAGTCAATTAATTAAATTTTTTTCTCAATTAATTAATAAAATCCTAAACCAAAAATTTAATTAATTTAGGGTCTTAAATTAGAATTAAATCTTTAAAGGCAAAATTTGTTGGTCCTTGGAAAATGATTTTGACAGCCCCAGGCCAAGGGAATATTGAGAATTTTAAGAAATATTGGACCCTTGGGCCTTGCTGGTTAAGTCAAAGTCAAAATTTTGGGGTAATTAACTCAAAAATAATATTTTTGAGTTAATTAAAATTGAATTAAATGATAAATTCGTTTTTTCCCCAAAATTTTAATTTCAACGCTCCGGATTAAAAGATAATTAAATCTTTTGGACGGTTGAGACTATTTTGACGAGGATCATCCAAACTAGCCGTTAGAGATCTTGTCCTATAAATTTAGAGGTCTTTCTCATTCTTGAATCATCCGATCTCAGGATCGTGCACTTGTTCTTAGAAGCTCTTGTAAATTTTTTGAGGAATAAAGCATAAAGACTTTGGGGTTACAAATCTGGATGTTCCTTCTCAGATCTATGTGGTGAATTGTCTCTAAACTCTGCTACTTTGTTTCTTGTATTTTATGGTTGATGGCCTTCATGGATTAATCTGCATATAGGTATCTTATGCAGTTTTCTGGGTTTATAAAATAATATTCTGATTTTTCTGCAAAAGTCTCATGTTGTTTTCTTAAATCTCCATCGATCTAAAATCCGAATCTAAGTGTGCAGGGAAATTTTTCTTAAGATTGGGCGTTTGGGGAAATCTTCGGTTGGACCAGCCGACTCCCAATAAACATAAATCTGATAAGCTCTTTATTTGTTAAATTTTCAGGTCTATCTTACGATATTTGTGATTTTGCAGGGTTTCAAAGGCTTGTGCCTCTCCCAAAAAATTCTAAATTTCTGAAAATTGTGCTAAAACGGATTCAGATCTGACCATGAGGGTTTTAAATTTGTAAACTAGTTTGTATATTTGTAAATTTTTCAAGTCTGTAAGGGTTTATTCGTTTCTTGGTGTGTGTATCTTCAGATCTAACTAATTGTTGCAGGTTACAGGTTCAATCGGAATTTTTTTTTTAGATCTAAGGCAGATCTAGCCTCCAAAGGCCAGATCTGGCCTCAGAAACCCCACTGTGGACAAATTTGGGCGTTGTTGATTCAAAGAATTTTTGAAATCTGGGTTTTGAAAAGAATTTTAAATTTGCTGGACATTGTACTGGGTTTTTCTCTACCATATCTCATCTCCTCCTTTGGCCGCGTTTCTCCTTTACGTTCTGCATTAAACCTGGCCCTCTGATCTCCTTAGCCCAGCACTCATCAAACTGCATCCTTCTCCTTCCCTGCTGCCGTTTTCTTTTTGCCATTCGAAATTCCTTCATCCCTCCTCGACCTGCATTCAAATGTCTGCTCCATTCCTCCGCCATCGATTCGCTGCCTTAGCCATCCGTCCAGCATTTTCATCGATCCCTTTGTGCTCCTTTCTTCAATGGTCAGTTTCTTATCTGCCGTCCCAACCGTCCAAACCTCAGCTCCGCACTACATTCAACGTCGATTCTCCATCTGCATCAATCCGCCCTCGAGCCACACCTCCGATTCTCCTATCGATCTACACAAAACGACAAAACGCAAGCAAAGCTAACACATACGATTTTTCGTTGATCAAATTCCCTTCAGATTTTTCGTTTTCATTCGACTTTAGCGTTTGTTAAATTCATATGTATATGCGTTAAAAAAAAAATTTAGTGCAGTTTCATTTTTTTTTGGGTTAGCATTTAGTGGTAATTCGATTTTGATGTTTTAATTGTTAGTTTTAGTTTTAATTTAGTCTAGGTTTAAATTTAACTTAGTTTTAATTTAGTTTAACTTTAGAGTTTAATTTTAGTTTGTTTTAGTGTTAGTTTTAGAATTTAATTTTAACTTTAGTTTTATTTAGAGCTTAGATTTAGATTTTTTTATTTTGTTTTAGATTTATAAAATAAAAAATAATAAAAAATATATATAAAAATTTTAAAATCCTAAAAAATAGAAAATACAAAAATATAAAAAAAATTTCAAAATTTCAATAGTCAAATGTGCCAATTTTATTTTTATCTAAAGTTTGACTATATAACATTTTGATTTTCGAGTTGGGTAATACTGGAATATCTTAATTTCGGAATTTTTTTAAGCATCTGGCATTCTCATATTATTGTGAGTTTAGGTTATTCATGGTTGTAACATTTTTCAATTAAACATCATTGTGATCAATCGTGTTTTAATAAGCAGCAGTTAATCGTCAATTACTTATTTATAATGGCATAGCGAGATTTTGTTTGACTCCATAAGGCACTGGTCTTAAACGTGAAATCTAATTTAGATCTGTTGAATCTCGTTCATTCGATTAAGTATTTGATGTTTTAGCTGTGTCTCTTGGATTTGTCATCCTCATTTATAATAGGGTCTACCTCCCTTAGCTTGCAAGGAGATAGCGTAAATAGAGAGATCGGGGATAAGAGTGACAGCCCCCAATCTGAGCCGTTGTCGCGGTGCCTGGACAATCTGTGCGACAACATTTTATGGCGTCGTTGCCGGGGATAGAGTTTTTCTGTCCTTGGTCTTAACGACATTTTATAATCTTCAGATCTTCTTTCGCCATTCATTAGCCTGTCGCAAGGGATCACTTTTTCTGGCGTCTTTCATCTCTTCATATTTTCATCGTTTTATCTTTCGTCATATCTCTAATCATTTCATCTTTAGCACCTGGACATTTTGGTTGGCTTCTTGTTTGGGTGGCGACTCCACTTGTTCATCTTTTTATTCCCAGACAAGAATCCCCCCTGATATCCATCTGCTATCTCTCGATTATTTTTTCTGTTTTAGAATTAGTTTCATGTTCAAGTGGCGACTCCAATGCTTTTATTTCTTACAAGAGTTCCTGCTAAGAAGTTCACTTCTTGAGAACCTTTTGACTATTCTTGAACACGGATCTATTTCTAAAATCTTAAAAACGATATCATGGATATTTTTGCCCCGTGTAATTTTGCTAATATTCAGGGTTATCCCCATGATCTCCCTGAAATGGA
This sequence comes from Pinus albicaulis, assembly GCA_034641835.2. Classification (NCBI taxonomy): domain Eukaryota; kingdom Viridiplantae; phylum Streptophyta; class Pinopsida; order Pinales; family Pinaceae; genus Pinus; species Pinus albicaulis. The sequence goes on along the minus strand of JAXQQM020084565.1, from coordinate 127,887 downwards.
TAAATTACCTATCTTTCAAGGAAATGATGCAGTTAGTGTTAAATCTCATTTTTTTGCTTTCACTAACTGGTGGAATAGAATTGCAGTTGCAAATAATAATTTCGATGATGTAAAGATGAAAACTTTTGTTCTTACTTTTGGTGAGGATGTTGTTGAATGGTTCATGGAAAAACCTGATAATTCATTCAATACTTTTGAATCCATTGTAACTGCTTTTAAGGAAAAGTATGGTGATAAAAGGGAAGATCGGCATTTGGTAATAGAGATCAGTACCATAAAAAAGAAAGAAAATGAAACGATTGAAGAATTTAACGGGAGATTTAATGGTATTCTTAGAGAAATATCTCAAACTCATAAACCTCCTGATGGTTCTCTTCTGAATTTTTACATTGATGCATTTGATTCTGATACTTCATATGAGTTAAGGCGGGCTAAAACTGCAAATTATAAAGCTTGTCAATCTTTAGCTGAGGAGATTGAAAAGGATGATGATGACCAGTATGATGAAGTTATTGTGAGAAACTTGAAAGCATGGAGCTTAATCATGCTAAGAAACTTGAAATCATGGAGCTTAATCATGCTAAAGAAATAAGTGTCTTACAGGCTAGGTTGGTCCAAATGGAAAGGGCTCAAACGCAGAATTCCCAACCTAGAAATAATAATGCTTTGCAGAAAAGAGACCTATCTTATGAGCAGAGACCGACAAATCAACTTGAGTTTGCAAATCTTGTGGATGAAGCTCCGCCTTATTGTAGAGCCTGTAATGATCTTCATGAAGAGGCTACTTGTCCCATTGTCAAAAGGATCATAGCTAGTAGAATGACAAGGTCAAGTCATCAAATTAATGTTGTTGGTAAGGACTATCACATGCATATAGAAGATCATGAAAGTCATGTTAAGGAACCAGCTCAGATGATTAAGGATGTGCAACCCAGTCATATGCAAATAATTCAAAACATGGAAGCTAACCAAATCAGTCTTCAAAATAAGATAACTTCCATGGAAGAAAGTCATGCACAGGAAATAAATGTCATGGAAAACATGTTAAAGATAATGATTAATCAGATGTCCATTATACAGAATCATATGATTACAACGGAAGCAAGACACACCTAGGAAATGACTGCCATGAAGGAGAATCACTTGTTGGAAATAAAAAATATGGAGGCAAATCAAACATAATTAATAGTAAGGCATGCCAGGGAGATGAGTTCCATACAAAAGAAATTGGAAAAAATGGAAGAATTACAAAAGTTTCAGCCGAAGTTTGATTATGAAGATTCATCAACAGATCATAAGACTTCTTGTCTGCTAAAGCCATTCCCATCTCATCTTACGGAGGATTTAACTATGGTTTCAAAGGATGTTGAGATAGACCAAGCTTATGTTTCACCATTGACAGAGTATATCTAGAATAAGATTGGTCACAGTCCAGGCTCATCAGATGTTTTATACAAGCATTTTCAAGATAAGGACAAGAAATCTACGGTAATCTCATTGCTGACATCACAACCCACTCAGAAGAAGAGAAAGAAGCAAAAAAGAAGTAAGTGGTTTGATTCATTTGATGGTCGAGAACAGCTTGACATTCAAATAAGACAGAGTCCTACATTATGCAAGATCGGCCATGGCACATCTGAAAAGCAGCCCACAGACTTGCCTGAAAGCAGGGAAATGCTCAGCATACACTATATTGAGCACATCTGATGCCACAGGGCATCCTCTGTATCGTATTTCTAACCCTACTCCTCGTTATTTCAGCATTTCAGTTTGCAGTTAGAGTAGATTTACTTTTCATGTTAAATAGAATAATAAATAAAAGAAGAGCTTCTATTTTTCATGAGCTTAATGTTATATGATGATATTTGGATGGATGCTACTTATGTAATCTTGTGTGTTGCTTGGATGCAGATTCTGGATTCTCACATTCCTTCAATGAAGCAACGTGTCCCCAAGTAGAGCCAGATGTTGACCACACTTTGTCAACTACCCCATAGCAGTACACCCCCATTTTTTCAAATGGGATTCTTCATGTTCGACATGGTTGCGCCATTCAGATTCCATCATCAGTCATCAGTCGACAGTTTTTATAATGATGTAAACCCATTCTGCATTTTATGATGTAAATGATCTAAATAAGACCGTCCATGTATGTAACAATCTAGGTAAGCCTAGTATGTTGTTGATGACTTCCATCCTAGGAGGTTTTTTGTCTCACTGATTCACGAAAGTGATCGGCAGAGTTTTTCCCTCCAGCCTCACCCCAAAGCTAGGGTGGATTTTGTCATCAGCATACTAAGTGAGTCCTAGTGTTCTATCGAGTCCTTGTAAAAGTAGTTTCAACTACTTGGTCTACTAGATCATGTTTTGAGTCGCAGAATTGGGTATTTATTTGAGGGTCTATATGAATGGGTTTTCCCCCTTTATGTATGTAAATGTATTATCTCATGTAAAAGAGGGTTGGAAAAATAATTATAATCCCCTCTTAGTCAATTAATTAAATTTTCTGGTCAATTAATTAATAAAATCTTAAACCAGAAATTTAATTAATTTAGGATCCTAAGTTAGGATTAAATCTTTAAAGGCAAAATTTGTGGGTCCTTGGAAAATGATTTTGAAAGCCCCAGGCCAAGGGAATATTGAGAATTTTAAGAACTATTGGACCCTTGGGCCTTGGTGGTTAAGTCAAGGTCAAAATTTTGGGGTAATTAACTCAAAAATAATATTTTTGAGTTAATTAAAATTGAATTAAATGATAAATTCGTTTTTTTCCCAAAATTTTAATTTCAACGCTCCGGATTAAAAGATAATTAAATCTTTTGGACGGTTGAGATTATTTTGACGAGGATCATCCAAACTAGCCGTTAGAGATCTGGTCCTATAAATTTAGAGGTCTTTGTCATTCTTGAGTCATCCGATCTCAGAATCGTGCCACTTGCTCTTAGAAGCTCTTGTAAACTTTTTGAGGAATAAAGCATAAAGACTTTGGGGTTACAAATCTGGATGTTCCTTCTCAGATCTATGTGGTGAATTGTCTCTAAACTCTGCTACTTTGTTTCTTGTATTTTATGGTTGATGGCCTTCATGGATTAATCTGCATCAAAGTAACAAAAATCGCGATTTTTTGAAAAAATCACGAGTTTTTCGGGCTGCCGATTTTATCGGCGATTTTTTCAACGATTTTTTGAAAAAATCGTTATCACGAAAAAATTGCGATTTTTACGAAAAAATCGCGATTATTTTGGTAAAAATCGTGGGCCCATGAAATAGAAACCCTATAAGTTCAAAAATCGATTTTTTTTTTGTCATTTTTGCAGCCCTCTCATTTTCCTAACACACCCTGTTGGCAGTTCATGGTAATGTTAAATTCTTAAAGTAAAAGTGATATTTCCTTTATTTTTCATTTTCATCTTTTTACTTAAATTTTTAACATTACCATGAAATGACTCAGGATGTTTAAGAGTGGTTTCGACCTCATTGGATTTCATATGGAGAAACTAGAATTTTAGATTTCACTCAAAATTCAGCAGACTTAATGGTTTTCAGGGTTTCATAGTTTGGGGATTTGCATTGTTTCCATTTGATTCTATTATGTGTAAGGGTATGAGATTGGCATTTGATCAAGAGTATGAAGTCCTTTAAGAACCTTGATGTTGGTGGCATTGATTGTTGAACTTTGTTGATGTTGGTGGTATTGATTGTTGAACTCCCCTCCTGTGGCCTTAACAAGAATGTACCCTTCACTCAAAGGAAAACAACTGGTTAGGCATGTTAATCTTTTTCTACCGCATTTTAAGGTTGAGCAATCCAAGTCTGAAGACTTTGAGCTAGATGATATTTATGTATCTCTTGTTGATGATCCCATTTCTAGTAGCGATGAATCAATGATGAGTTTCATGAGGAGGAGGAGGAGGAGCAACAACAGGAGGAGGAGGTGACACCACCTACCCCTGCTACCGGTAGAGGACGTGGTCTACCTCCTTTAGCTCCTAGTGCTTCAGGATCTGGAGCACAACAGAGTCCATTGCCAGCCCCGCCAACTTCTTCGTCTAGAGGGAAAGCTGTTACATTTTCTCGCAAGAGGGGCAGAGGAAGTCAGTAGTATAGGTTATTTGGTGCATTCCTTTGTATATAACATTATGACTCATGATATGAGATACATTATTATATTTTTTGTTGATATTTTGAGGTTGAGTTGAGACTCAGGACTTAGTATTCAGGACAGGATTCAGTTTTATGTGTGATGTAGCACTAGACATGATATTACACATCTTATATATTAGTTTTTTCATATTTATGTGTCAATGCATTTATTTTATGCTGTAGATGCTTTAGATATTAAAAAAATTGAAAAAAAATGAATATTTTTGTATGTGCCGATTTTTTCCCGATTTTTACGATTTTTTCCGATTTTTTCCCCTCGGCGATTTTATCCCGATCGCGATTTTTGTTACTTTGATCTGCATATAGGTATCTTATGCAGTTTTCTGGGTTTATAAAATACCATTCTGATTTTTCTGCAAAGGTCTCATGTTGTTTTCTTAAATCTCCATCGATCTAAAATCCGGATCTAAGTGTGCAGGGAAAATTTTCTTAAGATTGGGCGTCTGGGGAAGTCTTCGGTTGGACCAGCTGACTCCCAATAAACATAAATCTGATAAGCTCTTTATTTGTTAAATTTCCAGGTCTATCTTACGATATTTGTGATTTTGCAGGGTTTCAAAGGCTTGTGCCTCTCCCAAAAAATTCTAAATTTCTGAAAATTGTGCTAAAACGGATTCAGATCTGACCATGAGGGTTTTAAATTTGTAAACTAGTTTGCATATTTGTAAATTTTTCAAGTCTGTAAGGGTTTATTCGTTTCTTGGTGTGTGTATCTTCAGATCTGACTGATTGTTGCAGGTTACAGGTTCAATCGGAAAAAAAAAAATTAGATCTAAGGCAGATCTAGCCTCCAAAGGCCAGATCTGGCCTCAGAAACCCCACTGTGAACAAATTTGGGCGTTATTGATTCAAAGAATTTTTGAAATCTAGGTTTTGAAAAGAATTTTAAATTTGTTGGACATTGTACTGGGTTTTTCTCTGCCATATCTCATCTCCTCCTCTGGCCGCGTTTCTCCTTTACGTTCTGCATTAAACCTGGCCCTCTGATCTCCTTAGCCCAACACTCATCGAACTGCATCCTTCTCCTTCCCTGCTGTCGTTTTCTTTTTGCCATTCAAAATTCCTTCATCCCTCCTCGACCTGCATTCAAACGTCTGCTCCATTCCTCCGCCATCGATTCGCTGCCTTAGCCATCCGTCCAGCATTTTCATCGATCCCTTTGTGCTCCTTTCTTCAATGGTCAGTTTCTTATCTGCCGTCCCAACCGTCCAAACCTCAGCTCCGCACTGCATTCAACGTCGATTCTCCATTTGCATCAATCCGCCCTCGAGCCACACCTCTGATTCTCCTATCGATCTGCACAAAGCAATGACATAAACAATGTAACATCTTAGATTTTTGGTTAAATCAATTCCCTTGATTTTTACATTTCCATTGAAACTTTAGTAGTTTGTTAAATTCATATGTATATGCGTTAAAAAATTGATGTTGATTTCATTTTTTGGGTTAGCATTAGCTGGTAGTCGATTTTGATGTTTTAATTGTTAGTTTTGAATTTTAATTTAGTCTAGGTTTAGAATATTAGAATTTAACTTCAGTTTTTAGTTAGTTTAACTTTTTAGGGGTTTCTAATTTTAGTTTGTTTTAGTGTTAGTTTTAGAATTTAATTTTAACTTTAGTTTTATTTAGAGCTTAGATTTAGATTTTTTTATTTTGTTTTAGATTTATAAAATAAAAAATAATAAAAAAAAATATAAAAATTTTAAAATCCTAAAAAATAGAAAATACAAAAATATAAAAAAAAATTCAAAATTTCAATAGTCAAATGTGCCAATTTTATTTTTATCTAAAGTTTGACTATATAACATTTTGATTTTCGAGTTGGGTAATACTGGAATATCTTAATTTCGGAATTTTTTCAAGCATCTGGCATTCTCATATTATTGTGAGTTCAGGTTATTCATGGTTGTGACATTTTTCAATTAAACATCATTGTGATCAATTGTGTTTTAATAAGCAGCAGTTAGTCGTCAATTACTTGTTTATAATGGCATAGCGAGATTTTGTTTGACTCCATAAGGCACTGGTCTTAAACGTGAAATCTAATTTAGATCTGTGGAATCTCGTTCATTCGATTAAGTATTTGATGTTTTAGCTGTGTCTCCTGGATTTGTCATCCTCATTTATAATAGGTTCTACCTCCCTTAGCTTGCAAGGAGACAACGTAAATAGAGAGATCGGGGATAAGAGTGACAACCCCCAATCTGAGCCGTTGTCGCGGTGCCTGGACAATCTGTGCGACAACAGGGCTAATAAGAAAGATTGAAGTAAACTGCTCTAAGCATAGAACATAACATGGTTAACTAAAATTAACATGGTATCAGAGCTAAGGTGAAGACAAAGCCCAATCAAGAGTGAGAAGAGCAATCGCCGAAGTTGAATAGACAAGGACCAAGGCCAATGACTTCCTCATCATTATTCAAATCTAATGACAAGCTGAAAGATAAGTCTAATTATCATGCTTGGAAAATTTCCTTGGATCTAACATTGGAGGATCAAGATGTTATGGATTATGTGTAGGGAAGGATCACTGAGCCTACAGCAAATGCATCGGCTGCCACTAAAACAAAGTAAAAGAAAGGGGAAAACAAGGCAAATAAGATCATCAAGGATTCTATTCATAAGCACTTGGTTGGTTATATCTCCCAACTGGACACATCTAAGGAGAAGTATGATAGGTTGGTTGGCATGTTCAAGGCTAGTAATGCTAATCAAATCCTCTTTTTGAAGCACAAGTTGAAGAACATCAAGATGGACAAGGGAGAGTCCATCCAATCCTACTTCATGAGGATCACCGAAATCAAGAATGATCTCTTAGCTATTGGAGAGGCTATAGCTAACCGAGAGCTCACTCTTGTTGCTTTTAAAGGACTTCCCAGGCCATGGTATGTATTTAATACTATTATTCTCAATAATAATATAATTCCTAATTTTGATGAATTGTTGACGAGATGCACTCAAGAGGAGACAAGGATGATGGAAAGAGACCATCTTTCAAATGGGAATGGAAGTGACCCTACTGCCTTCATCGCTCATGCAAATAAGAGGAATAATGCTAGTCCAAGAAATCAAAATCATGGAAGAGCGGGTCCCAAAGGAAGGAAGAGAAGATGTTACAATTGTAACAAGTTTGGTCACTATGCAAGAGAGTGCCCCAATAAAAGGGACTCTCCCTGAGATGATGGCTACAACAACAACAACAACTTCAAAGGGAATGATCAAAGGAACAACAGGTTCAAAGGAAAGAGGAAGGCTCCCTCTGATTGAAATGGAAATGGAAATGGTCAACCTTTCAAAATGTTAAGGAACTCCAAGTATGATGAATCTAGTGTTGTTGATAATAAGAGAAATGAATATATTCTTATATCTTCTCTCTCTGTTGCATCTCCTCCCGACACCCTGGATAACTGGTTGATTGATAATGGTGCTTCAAGACACTTCACTGGATATAAAGAGGCCCTCTTTGATTTGATTGAAAAGGATACCAATTTGGAAATTATCCTTGGAGACAATGCCACCTATCCTGTGAAAGGGACAGGGACTGTGACCCTCCATCTAAATCAAGTTCAAGTCCTTTGTTTGTTGTTGAGATTTTGGGGTAGCATCAGATGTGTTCTAGCTCCGAAATTTTGTGGAGGAGCTGGAGTACATGACATCTCCAAGACCCAGAAAGCGTTTGGAGAAATTCCATCAGGTTTAAGAGTTATTCATCAGGTTTAAGAGTTATTCAAATAATTTAATCTTTTTAATTAAGGACTCTAAGTGTAACTTAGGAAAATTAAAAGATTAAAGTGAATTAAATTAAACATGTGATGAGCATGATCTAAGTGACGTGGATCAAGCAACTTCTAATCTTAGCTGTCGATTAGAGATTAGATCACAGTCATTGGTTTCCCAACGAGAAAAGTATAAGAGAAGGGTTTGGGGTTAGATGGAGAACACACACATTGGCAGAGCACTGAATCTAAGCTGAAATTCTAGGGTGTGGTTTGCTAAGAATTTCAAATAGAGTTTGCAGTGCAGCAAGGGACAGTATTGGCAAGGGATTCTGATCCAAGGCCAAGAATACAACAGCGAAATAGAGGCAGCATATCCAGCAGCGCAGAGGCTAGCCAGTGCTATGCAGTCTAGCCAGAGCCCAGTCAGGGCAGTGCAGAGGCAGCAAGAGCCACGCAGGGCTGACGCAGGCCCAGTCAGGGCAGCGCAGGGGCAGCGTAAGCCCAGAGAGGGTGACGCAGGACCTCCCAAAGCAGCGTAGAGGCTGGCGCAGGCCAGTAAGGCTGACGCAAAGGGTTGAGAAGCAGCGCTGGGGTTTCCAGTGGGCCAGAAAGGGCTCGATTTCTGTAAATCTCGTTTGAGGGTGTGTATTAGCCATATTTTTTGTCTCCGAGTGAAAAAGGTACTATTGTCATGACTTTCTTTGTAGGGCCAACCATGTCTGTTGCCCAGAAATTGTTGTATTCAGATTCTGCATAATAATAAAACCCTCCAGAGCAAGTTGCACCGATTTTCCCGCATTGGGTTTTTCCGCGGACATTTGTCTGAAAAATCTCACTTTGTCATATGAGCGTTATATTGAGTAAATGATCTGTATGTGTAGATTGTTATTTGTGTTTACTTCGTTATTTTTCTGAATATTCAGATTGATAACTTGTATAAATAATCAAGTAGGAGAAGTAAATCAATAGTTAGCAGTAGGGTTTCTTGGATTAGGAAATTTTCACATTTTCAAGATGTGTTGTACGTACCTGACTTGAAAAAGAATCTAGTGTCTATCTCGAGAATGGAAGACAAAGGATTCAAAGTGGCATTCATTGATGGAAAGGTACGCATTTGAAAGAGGAACTTCAAAGAAGCATTCACTCTTGGTTTCAGGGTTGACACACTCTATCAGGTTGGAGGAAGTCTGCTAGGAGCCATGACATGCAACACAACTCTTCAATCCGAGCTATGGCACCGAAGGTTTGCACACCTTCATTATAAAGCCCTTCCCGAAGCAAGGAAGGTGGTGACATGTATACCCGATTTCAAAGATGATCACGAAGGTGCATGTTAGGGTTGTGTCGAAGGAAAGCATACAAGGGGACCATTCCCCTCAAATGTCACGAAGACATCTAATATTTTACAATTGATTCATTCTGATCTATCTAGTATGCTGCTCGTAACATCCTTGGGAGGATGCTTATATTATATCACTTTTATAGATGACTTCTCTCGCAGAACTCAGATATACCTTTTGAAGAAAAAGGACGAAGCATTCAAATGGTTTCGCACATTCAAGGCCTTGATTGAAAATCAAACAGGGAAGAAGATCAAAATTTTGAGGACCGATAATGGAACCAAATATGAGTCAAATGAATTCAATGACTATTGCAGGGAAGCTGGCATTAAGAGAGAGACCACTACTATGTATACTCCCGAACAAAATGGTGTCGTTGAAAGGAAGAATAGAACCATTTTGGAAGTTGCCCATGCCATGCTTTATGACCAAGGTCATCCGAAGTTCAAATGGGGAGAAGCTGCCAACACCGTTGTGTATGTTCAAAATAGATGCCCACATTCTGGATGGATGCTTCTGGAAAGAAGGGAATGTTTGTGGGCTACAGTAAAACCTCGAAGGCATATACAATCTATGTGCATGGTCAAAGAGAAGTAGATATAGGTCATGATGTCACCTTCGACGAAGATGTTGCCCTCAGGAGGGTTAGAGATCTTCCTATCTCAAAGGAAGACAAAGAAAAAGAAGTTGGAAGGCAGGAAGAACCAAAGGATGAACTGATGCCCGATGTTGAAGATCCGATGGATCCTATAGATCCACTTTCTTCAAATAAAAGGAGGCCCCCATGGCTTAGAGACACTTTCGAAGATGCCGAGAGACATATTGCTCCATGTGAAAATTTTGCTGCAGTATCATGGTTTATTTCTCCTACTTGATTTAAATATTACAAGTTATTTCTAGAAATTAGATTCAAAAAATACCGAACTAAACACAACTACAATCTACAAATGCAGATCATTTACTGAATAATACGTTCATCCAACACTTACATGCGATGTTATTGGTAACTTATAGTTTCTGTTTTGAGCTATGTATTGGTTTATCATGGATGCCAGAATGGCTGTTATTGGCTCTCGTGGCCTGATCAGTAGTGCACTACCAGTATATGTAACATGTAACTTATCTTTTAATGAAAAGTTACGAATTTTTCCTTTGTGAAAAAATACGCCCATCCAACAAAGTGACACATGGATTTCTGGACATAAGTCCTCGGAAAAACCCAAAGCGTGAAAATTGGTGTAGCAGATATGAGGGTTTATTTTATTAAGTAGATCTTAAGTACAATAAATATGGGTTCCAGATATGGAAATACCGACAAAGAATAAAAGAAATCAAATCTGCAGCTAACCTGATGTTTCAGGACCAAATCTCTGACTGATCCACACCCTCAAATGGGATTTACTGTAAAATTTCAGTCCCCACTCCGGTTATCAGCTTTCCCTTATCACTCCATGCATTTAGTTTTAAATCTGAACATGATAAAAACACTAAATCTGGAAATGACAATAGTTTCCGAAAACACAAATTTGAATATTTCACCACCGCTAGAAAATGCAAAAATAAAACATAGTAAAAATATAACAGCCCCACACAGAAAATGACACAGTGATTTTTGGTAAATGTGACCTTGGAAAAAACCCCTAAAACTCTTGGGGAAAACTAGTTTGAGAGCTCTTATTTATTTCTGAAAATATTTTACAGAGAAACTAAAATACACAGTAAAAATTCCAGCAACCAAAAATTACAACTTATCTCGATTTTCGTGCTTGAACTTCGCCTCGAAAAGACATGCCAACAACAAAACAAAAATAATAACAGAAATATTACAGCATTTAATGTTGTACGGCCTGCCTCGAAATCCGTGCCCAGAAGTCACTATACGATTGTACGGATTGTAAGGAAAAGTATAGAAAAACCTCCTCGATTTTCGTGCCCAAATATGCCTCGAAAACTGTGTTGTTTGTTGTTGTCTTTTCTCCTTCAATTTTTGTGTTGAACCTTCCTCGAAATGCGTTCCCAATGTTGTTGTATGGATTCTGCCTTGGTATGCGTGCCAATAAATGTTGTTCTATGGACTGCTAAAATGTCTCCTTGGAATGCATGTCAAGGTTTGCTCCTCTCCTTCACTTCCTCCCTACTTATAAATTTTCTCCTTGCTCTCTCTTCTCTTTCTCTCAAAATGCTCTTGAAACGCTGAATTGATCTTTTCTTCTTCTTCTCTCCTTTTACCCTAAATGACCTTTTGGGTAACCCCAAGATCTAATGGCTGAGATTCATTTAGATCTAGGGATGAGAATAAATGTGCATTTAATTCTCACTTTCTATGTTTTTAACTCACCCACTTAAATAAAGACCCACTTAGCCTTTTATTTCCATAGTCACTTTTTCACTTTTTAATTTTTCATTGACTTTAATAAAGTCACTTTAAAATTAGATTGTAACTTTATCACTTATAAAGTCACTTTTAAATTACACTGACTTTACCACTTATAAAGTCACTTTACGAGAAGAAGTAAAAATAATGTGGACACTTTTCCCTAAGCCAAAGATCAAAGCCTTAGAGAACCACTTGTCCTTTGGTACCCAAATTTTAACACTCCCTCTTACCGAGGAAAGTGTTCCTCACCACTCCCATCTTGTCTCTGAAATAGACATGTTTTCCCCCTGGTAAGGCTTTGGTGAAAATGTCTGCTACTTGCTCATCTGTGGAAATGTACTCAAGCTTAACTACTCCCTTTTGGACAGTCTCGAATGAAGTGATACTTGATCCCGATATGCTTTGACCTATCATGAAAAATTGGATTCTCCGTGAGTTTTATGCAACTTTGATTATCACAGTAAACCACAGAAGGTCTCAATGCCTGACCAAATAGACCAAACAACATCTTGCGAAGCCATATGGCCACACAACTAGCCAAACTAGCAGCCATATACTCTGCCTCAGCTGAGCTCAATGCAACTGACTGTTGTTTCTGACTGAACCACGACACAACTGCCGAACCCAACCCAAAAAAACACCATGAAGTACTCTTCCTATCTGAAGCACAACCTGCCCAATCTGAATCAGTGTACCCTGTCAGTCTCACTCCATCACCCTGTTTATAATCCAGACCATAATCCATAGTACCCTGCAAGTAACGAACAATGTGTTTTGCAGCCACCCAGTGCACTCTCCTGGGCTCACACATGAACTGACTCGTAGTGTTAACCGCAAAACATATATTTGGTCAAGTGTTGACCAAATACATCAATGAACCAATCAGTTGTCTGTATAGAGTAGGATCCAGCAACTCAAAATCTTAAGCGTGAAGCTTCTTCTAGTTAGTGATCATAGGTGTAGACATGGATTTGCAGTCCTCCATGTGAAATGTGCTAAGAATATCCACAATGTACTTCCCCTATCCCAGGAAGAAATGCCCCTCCTCTTGCCACACATCCAATCCCAGAAAATAATGCATCAAGCCAATATCCTTCATCTCAAACTCTGAAGCAAGATCTCTCTTGCAGCCCTCAATGAGTCTCTCTGCTCCAGTGATGACCATGTCATCAACATACAACACCAGAATGAGAGGTTCCTCACCCACCACAATGAAGTATAGGTTCGGATCATCCTCACTCGTAGTGAAATCCAACTGCTGCAAGTATGTATCAATCCTCCAGTACCAAGTTCTAGGAGCTTGCTTCAGGCCATAGAGTGACTTTTTCAATCTACATACATAGGTCTCCTTCCCATGCACCTCAAAGCCCTGTGGTTGCTCAATATAAACTTCCTGCTCCTCAGATCAGCGTTCTACCTGGTGGATCTGCCTCCTGAATGCTCAGATCTGCTGGATCTGAAGCCTCCAAACCAGATCTGCGTCCTATCCCTCCTGATCTGCGTCCTCCTTGGTCAGATCTGCTACTAACCCTTCAGATCTATGCTGGATCTGACAATATCTCTTCAGATCTGCAACCTCCAAGGCTGGATCTGATGTTATCTCTTCAGATCTAGGCTAGATCTGCCAATACCTCCTCAGATCTGCAATCTCCCCAGCTGGATCTAGTGCTATACCTTCAGATCTGCATCATACAAAACTAGATCTGCAAATATCTGCTCAGATCTACCATCTCCCAGGCTGAATCTATCAGTGTGCCTTCAGATCTGCGTCCTCCTCTTCAGAACTGGACAGCGTCCTCACTCCAAGGCTGATCTGCGTCCTTCCTCCTCCTGGACAGCGTTTTCCCTGCTCAGATCTGGATTGCGTCCTCCCTGGAACAGCGTCCTCACTCTCCTAGGCTGATCAACGTCCTCTCTCCTGCAGGAACAGCGTCCTTCCTCCTCTGAACTGCGCAGCCACAAGAGGGCTTCTTCCTCTCCAGATCTATACCAGAAACTGCTGCTACCTTGCTACTGAAACTGAAAGGTGTACTCAGAACAGAACCTTACTAGGGCGGGCACTCGAAGTCCCCCGAAGCTAAGGGTGAAACCAGAAATAACCTTACCAGGGCAGGCACTCGAAGTCCCCCGAGGCTAAGGGTGAGATCTCCAACCGGAGACACTCGTGCACTAAACAGTGCTGCAGACCGACTAAACAACCGGCGTGCTGAAGCAGACAGAAGTCTAGCTCTCAATAATAATATCAAATCATGAATGATCCAAATGAGGTGAGACCCTCTCCTTTTATAATGCCAAACTCCCTCCAAAACTTAACTGCGTCCTTACTCTCCTTTGACCTGCGCAGTTTACCTTGGGTCAGCCTGATGCCTCCCCCATCATAATCATGTGGACCCCCAAGGCCCCCCCCTCTCTAAGTTATAACGTCAATCTACTAGGAAAAGAACACTTTATTTATAAAGTGAGGTGACTAAAGTGAGGTGACCCCTCTTATTTCTCACTTTATTTATTATTTCTAGCTAAAGCGGCAAAATAAAGCAAAAATGAAATATTCCAATTAGCAAGGCTAATTGGGAATATTACACCAGCTGACCCTCAACCCTTTCTCTTATACTTTTTCATTCATCTCATCAACGACCGAGATTAAAACATTCATCAACGACTGAGATTAAAGGACTGCTTGATCTGTGTCTTTTGGAACATTTCAACACGTGTTAATTAATTCACTTTAATTATTTAATTTTCCTAAGTTTAGACTTAGGAAATCCATTAAAATAATTAATTATTTGAATAACTCGAACACTAGCTGAAATTTCATAAAACACTTTCTGGGTTTTGGAGTTCAAGTGTGTCCTAGCCCCTCCACAAAATTTCAAGGCTAGAGCACACTAGATGCTACACCAACTATACAAAATCTCAACACTCCAAGGGGAACATTCCGTGAAAGTAAGAAGCCGAATAGGTACCAAGGGTACCTAGCAGCCATGAGCACTATTATACAATCTGAGCCTGGAACATTTGCATAAGTCGTGAAGCATCAAGTTTCGAAGGATGCTATGCACGAGGAATATGAGTCGATCATGAAGAATGATGTTGGGGATGTGGTCCCTAGACTGAAGGACAAATCTATTGTCACCTCGAAATGGCTCTACAAGATCAAGCATGGAGCCGATGGAATTGCTGAAAAGTTCAAGGCAAGATTTGTTGCTCGAGGCTCCTCGCAAAAAGAAGGAATAGATTATGATGAAATATTTGCACCTGTTGCCCGCTATACCACCATCTGATCGATCATTGGCCTTGCTGCATCGCAATTATGGAGTCTACATCAGATGGATGTGAAGACTGCCTTCTTACATGGCTCAATCAAGGACACAACCTCTGGGGTTCAAAGTTCGAAATAGAGACACACATGTATGTAGGTTGAAGAAAGCCCTCTATGGGTTGAAGCAAGCCCCCCAAGGCTTAGTATGAGAGGATCGATAGCTACTTGATGAAGCTGGGCTTTACTCGAAGTGATGTTGATCCAAACCTTTATTTTAAGGTTGATAATGACAAGCCTCTCATTATGGTTCTCTATGTGGACAATCTCTTCCTGACAGGTGTTGACCCTCTTATTCATCAATGTAAGAGGGAGCTAGCTTTCGTGTTCGAGATAGACCTAGGACTGATGCACTATTTCCTAGGCTTGGAGGTCTGGCAAAAGCAAGGTGAGATTTTCCTTTCTCAAGGAAAATATGTTGTGAAGTTGCTAGAAAGATCTGGGATGGTAGGCTGCAAGTCCGTGACTACTATAATGGAACTCAACTTTGAGAAGTTGTGTGGATGTGCTGTTGGGATTGGGAAATTCCACCGAGTATCGTCAACTCGTAGGGGCCTTGAGTGGGATTCGTCTTTCTCACAATCCCGTGTTCCACGACCGATCCAAGCATATTGATATTAGGTACCACTTTGTCCAGGACATGGTATAGCAAGGCATCATAAGGCTCCATCACATTGGGACTGATGAACAAGTCGCAGATATTCTCACGAAGCCCGTGGGGAAGTTCAAATTCTTAACCTTCCGTGAGAAGCTTGGTATCGTGGACAGACCCTATCATGAGGGTCCCGCTTGAGTTGGACTACGAGCTCTGGGAGCTCTAGAGGGGCTTGGGGATAACTACTTCAAGCTATAAGCAACCACAAGGTTAGGTTCGCCTTACCTTGTTGGTGTGCTACTTCCCCACCGTTATGATATTGAGTTGGTTCACCCTCTCTTTGGTCTATGCCCCACATACATTCTACCCATGTAGTCCGGGACTCATGGGAAGTACCTCTCATCTAGCCAATGAGTAGGGAAATGAGGATAGAGACAATAGCATTACCAATGGATGCATCGTGTATTGTCATACTCTCTATCTCTAGGATGGAATGTGTGCAACAACTTGATCTACGATCAAGTTTGTTTGAGGTTTTTACCACTAAACTGAGTTCGGGTAAGTGGTGAGTGGTAAGGTCTTTGTGACTCACTCTCGATCATATCTTCTTATTATTTCTTCTATAGCAGAGCAGAGCCAACAAAGCAGACACAGCAGGATGACACAGGATTGCAGGATGATATATGATAGTACATGATGGTACTGGATGACAAGATTTCACAGTTTAACAGATGGATGGATAGGTGGAGTTCTCCCTAGATGGGAGGGAGTGTTAAATTTGGCAATTAGGGCCAAACTACATGTTGCACTGCTCATATGATGGAGATGATATTTTTGTTGGTTTCCTCTTTCGGAGAGGTGCAAGATTGATTTAAAGAACATCTTGTTTGGATGAACAGAAGTTGTATTTTGAATTTATTTTTCCACACGTGTAATTTGTCAAGGTTCCCCAGAATTGTAAGGTAAGCTCACAAGCCCCAAAGGTTGTGTCACACACCCACAGTCACGGATATAAAAAGGAGAGACATGATCCTCATTTCATCATTCATTCATCTCATACATCTCTCTCTCATCTAATTGGTTCGTACAGCCTTAGAGACTTCTCTCTTCTCCACGTGTGAAAACAAAAGCTGCAATTTTCGAACTGGTTTAGGGTTTTTCCGGACAATGTTGACCAGTGTTGACTTTGGGTCAACTCTTGTGATTTGACTGCGTTTTCTAGTTCACAATTCCGATTTGGAGAGGCCGCAGCTGGAGGCACAAAAACCGAGGCAAAACGTTGATTGTGACTGTTGTTAACTACAGCATTGACCACAACTTTGACTGTTGTTTTGACCGCAGACTTTGACCACTACATTGACCAGATTTGTGGATTGTTTTGGGTTGTGTTTGACTTTGATGGAAGGGGGAGTTTGACAGAGCTTGATTGGAGGCTGAATTGTTGGTTTGACCAACGAAGACTTTGTTGGCTAGGGCATCCAGCTGACTGATGTAAATTATATTTTCTCTCTGTTGAATAAGAAGAAATTAAGAATATTTGTGTCTCTTGTCTTGGCTTGTCTTCTGTCGATTTATTTATGTTCTATCTGTTGAGATTTTGGAGTAGCATCGGATGTGCTCTAGCTCCGAAATTTTGTGGAGGAGTTGGAGCACATGAGATCTCCAAGACCCAAAAAGAGTTTGGAGAAATTCCATCTGGTTTAAGAGTTATTCAAATAATTATTCTTTTTAATTAAGGACCGTAAGTCTAACTTAGGAAAATTAAAAGATTAAATCGAATTAAATTAAACATGTGATGAGAATGTTCTAAGTCACGCGGATCAAGCAGCTTCTAATCTTTTTCATTGATTAGAGATTAGATCACGATCATTGGTTTGCTAACGAGAAAAGTATAAGAGAAGGGCTTGGGGTTAGTTGGAGAACACACACATTGGTGGAGCACTGAAGCTAATCTGAAATTTTAAGGCGTGGTTTGCTAAGAATTTCAAGAAGAGTTTGCAGTGCAGTGAGGGGCAGTATTAGTGATGGATTCTGAATTAAATTAAACATGTGATGAGAATGTTCTAAGTCACGCGGATCAAGCAGCTTCTAATCTTTTTCATTGATTAGAGATTAGATCACGATCATTGGTTTGTTAACGAGAAAAGTATAAGAGAAGGGCTTGGGGTTAGTTGGAGAACACACACATTGGTGGAGCACTGAAGCTAATCTGAAATTTTAAGGCGTGGTTTGCTAAGAATTTCAAGAAGAGTTTGCAGTGCAGTGAGGGGCAGTATTAGTGATGGATTCTGAATCCAAGGCCAAGGATACAACAACGGCAGAGAGGCAGCATATCTAGCAACGAAGAGGGCAGCCAGTGCTACACAGTCCAGCAAGAGCCCAGTCAGGGGCACCGTAGAGGCAGCAGGACCCACATAGGGTTGACGCAGGCCCAGTCAGGGCAGCACAGGGGCATCGTAAGCTCAAAGAGGGTGACGCAGGAACTTCTGCCCTTCCTGAGCAGCGCAGAGGCTGACGCAGGCCAATAAGGCTGAAGAAGAGGGCTGAGGAGCAGCGCTGGGGTTTTCGATGAGCCAGAAAGGGCTCGAGTTCTGTAAATCCTATTTGAGGGTGTGAATCAGCCATATTTTCTATCTCCGAGTGAAAGAGGTATTGTTGTCCTGATTTTCTCTATAGGGCCAACCATGTTTGGTGCCCAAAAATTTTTGTATTCAGATTCTGTATAATAATAAAACCCTCCAGAGCTAGTTGCACCGGTTTTCCCGCATTGGGTTTTATCCGGGGACATTTGTTCGAAAAATCTGTGTCACTTTCAGTAAATGATCTGTATGTGTAGGCTGCTATTTGTGTTTACTTCACTGCTTTTCTGAATATTCAGATTAATAACTTGTATAAATAATCAAGTAGGGGAGGTAAATCAATGGTTAGCAGTAGAGTTTCTTAGATTAAGAAATTTTCACATGGTAGCAGAGCATTGCAGATCAAGTTGAATCTCCAGCAAATCGGCTGAAGAAATTTTTGCTGCAGAGTAGCAGTTGAAGCAACAGAGAATCCAGAGAGGGCAGTGTAGCACCAAGAGGACGCAATTCCAGTAGAGGCCATGCAGGGGCTGACACATTCCCACCTGGGTGACACAGAGGCAGTGCAGAGCCTTCTAGACGGACGCAGGAGTAGCCTGCACTACACAATCGCTACGTTGAGCCAGTCTGGTCACGCAGAGGCCAGCCGGAGGGACGCAGTCCAGTTTCAACTTGCTGTGCAGAGTTTTGTAGTCCGGAAGCAGAGCTTCAGATCTTCAGCAATTGCTAGTGTGGTGGAGATTCTGTCAGTTAAGAATCGTGCCCAGCTAAGTTGAAAAAGAGCGGGAGGAGAACAACCGCTCAGTAGATTTTTGCCAAAGAAATCTGAGGATTGATCAGGAGGGTGATCGAAGAGGGTTGATTCATTAGATTTGGCAGAAATCCAAGGGAGGAAATCAGTTGTCAGAGGGAGCAGAGGGTGCCTTTCTCGCCAAGGAACCTAGATCCGAGTTTCTGTTGAGGGTAGCAATAGAAGCAGGGAGAGGAGAATATGTTCCAACATATTATTTCTGAGCAGATGGGGCCATACAGACTGCGTGGCCACAATAGGTTGGATGGATTGTCCAACTTTGCTATCTGGAAGGCGAGAATCCTAACGGTCCTAGAGGCATACGAAATACGAAAGCATGCAGTAAGCGTCTTGGCTACACAAATCGATGTTGCTCTTCTCGCGAAGCATAATGAAGCTGAAGTGCATGCTAAGTGTTTCATCATGGATGGGGTCAAAGATCATGTGGTCCCACACATAGCCGAGAAGAAGACGGCTCATGATATGTGGAAAGCATTAAACACACTGTATCAAGGGAAATCCGTCCAGAAGAAGATGATTCTGAAGAACCAGATGAAGTTGTTTATGATGACTACGGGAGAGGAAATCGATCCTTTCCTCTTCAGATTGCAGACGATCTGGGATCCACTGATTGCCATGGAGGTTAAAGTGGATGATGATGTCATAGTGAGGATTGCTCTAAATGCACTCACAGATGATTGGGAAACGTTTGTCCAAAGCATATTGGGCAGACAGGACCTTCCAAACTGGGACGACATGTGGGCTATCCTCCAACAAGAGGAAATCAGCCGAATGACCAAGAGACAAGCCAGCATCGGATCAAGCAAAGTGAAGAAGGAGGAATAGGAAGATGCAGCCCTAGCATCTAAGAAGCAGCAAGGGAAAAAGAAGCGGGATCTATCAAAGATCAAATGTTTTAGACGTGATGAACTTGGACACTTCGCCACCAATTGTCCTCTAAGGAAGAAGGACAAGGAAGCTTCTAGTTCCAAGGCTGCGGCAGCTCAAGAAGACGATGGCTCCGACGATGACAGAGCCATGAGCACTCATGTACCTTGAGAGAAGAGGTGGGGCGATATTGATCTATAGAGCAGCTACATAGTGAAGGCAAGATCCTTGAGTAGCCCACTCTTGGATCACATACGTGCTATGGGATCCTTAAGACAGTAGCAGGGATAACTGGAGCAGTGGTGCACAGGATCACAGTGAAGTAGAGGGCAGAGCTGGACATTGTAGAGGGAGCAGCGTAGTGCAGAGGTAGTAACACAGAGGGGTTGATGGGACTTCAGCAGCACAGAGGGTGCAGTGCTTATGCAGTGCAGAGTTGCAGCAACGCAGAGGGTGCAGTGCTTACACAGTGCAAAGCTGCAGCAGTGCAGTGGATTCAGGGGGACAGCGCAGCGCAACAGCCAAGGGAGCTTCGGTGATGAGATGCAACCCAACTGACTTGTTTTTCAGTGTTTGGGGAGGGGTCCTTCAGTCGCTTACTTCTCAGCAACTGAGTTGAAATGTAGCAGTTGGCAGCACGATGCATCAATTTGAGAGGAAGCTACAGTATGGATGTAGCAGTGTCAGTAGAAGTGACATGGGCTATAGTACAGAGAGCAGCAGCAGTGCAGTGATGGAGGGCAGCAGACCAACCATTAGCGTGGAGACCGATGCCATAGATTAGAGCAATACTTCGGTGTGGTTGTATTGCTAGAGCCCACTCCTTGCTAAGAGGTAGTGTTGAGATTTTGGGGTAGCATCGGATGTGCTCTAGCTCCGAAATTTTGAGGAGGAGCTGGAGTACATGGGATCTCCAAGACCCAGAAAGCGTTTGAAGAAACTCCATCTGGTTTAGGAGTTATTCAAATAATTAATCTTTTTAATTACCCTAAGTCTAACTTAGGAAAATTAAAAGATTAAAGTGAATTAAATTAAACATGTGGTGAGAATGTTCTAAGTCACACGAATCAAGCAACTTTTAATCTTAGTTGTTGATTAGAGATTAGGTCACGGCCGTTGGTTTGCCAACGAGAAAGTATAAGAGAAGGGCTTGGGATCAGTTGGAGAACACACACATTGGCAAAGCTCTGAAGCTAAGATGGAATTCTAGGGCATGGTTTGCTAAGAATTTCAGGAAGAGTTTGCGGTGCAATGAGGGGGAGTATTAGGGAGGGATTCTGAATCCAAGGCCAAGAATACAACAGTGGCAGAGAGGCAGCATATCCAGTATTGTAGAGGGCAGCCAGTGATACGCAGTCCAGCCAGAGCCCAGTTAGGGGTTGTGCAAAGGCAGCAGGATCCACACAGGGCTAACGCAGGCCCAGTCAGGGCAGCGCAGGGGCAACATAAACCCAGAGAGGGTGACGTAGGCCCTTCCAGAGCAGTGCAGAGGCTAACGAAGGCCAGTAAGGCTGACGCAGAGGGCTAAGGAGCAGCACTGGGGTTTCTAGTGGGCCAGAAAGGGCTCGAGTTCTGTAATTCCCGTTTAAGGGAGTGAATCAGCTATATTTTCTGTCTCCGAGTGAAAGAGGTATTGTTGCAGGGATTTTCTCTGTAGGGCCAACGATGTCTAGTGCCTAGAAAATGTTGTATTCAGATTCTGCATAATAATAAAACCCTCCAGAGCCAATTACACAGCTTTCCCGCATTGGGTTTTTCCGGGGACATTTGTCCAAAAAATCTGTCACTTTGTCATATGAGGATTCTATTCAGTAAATGATCTGTATGTGTAGGCTGCTATTTGTGTTTACTTCGTTGTTTTTCTGAAAATTCAGATTAATAACTTGTATAAATAATCAAGTAGAAGAAGTAAATCAATGGTTAGCAATAGGGTTTCTTAGATTAAGAAATTTTCACACTATCAACATTTACTATCAATGGTCATGTGATTACATATCTGGAAATTGTATTGGGCTAATAAGAAAGATTGAAGTAAAATGCTCTAAGCATAGAACATACCATGGTTAACTAAGATTAATAGATTTATGTGATTATACTATGTATATGCTTATGTTATGGACAAGTAATGTTGAGGGGTACATCAGTGAAGTGAAAGTAGTGTGATCTGTGGTATGCTAGGATAAGCATGGATAGTGGAAAGACACTAGAAGCAAAGTTGCTTTGTCAGCTCAGTGTGTGGTCTATGGATGTGCAGTACTACTGTTGTGTATATGTTGTGCAAGTTTCATATTCAGTGACTGTACCTATGGTGATGTGTAATGTTGCATATGTAGTATTGTGTACATATGATGTTGTATGCCTGTTGTATACATGATGTTGTGTGTATATTGCATATGCGGTGCTAGGTATAGATGGTGCTATGTACATGTTGGATATGCGGTGCTATGTATATATTGTCCTATGTGCATGTTGGATATGCGGTGTTGTGTGCATGTGGTGTTGTGTACATGTTGTGAATATGGTGTCGTGTGCAGGTGGTACCGTGTACATGTCATGCATGGGGCGCTGTGTACATGTCTCGAGTACATGTCATGCATGTGGTGTTGTGTACATGCGGTATTGTGTACACATTGTACAGGTGGTGCGATATACATTTGGCATTTTTTACGCGTTGTGCAGTGGGTTTCATGTCCATGTGATATTGTGCACACGTTGTGCAGGTAGTGTTGTGTACAGGTGGTACTATGTACATGTTGTGCATATGGTACTAGTATACATGTGGTATGGTGAGCATGTAATACACGTTGTGTTGAAGGCATGCAGTACTATGTATGTGCATGGTGTAGTCGTGGTATTGTGACGTGTATTCATTGTGTTGTACTTTGTATATGTATATGTATTGTGTTGTGTTGTACATTGGGTATAGGTGTATTGTGTTGTGTTGTACACTAGGTGTAGTTGTATGTGTTATGTTGTGCGCCGGATGTGGGTGTTTGCATTGTGTGGTGTTGTACGCCTTGTGTGGATGTATGCGCTGTGATGTACATTGTGTGTATGTGTACGTAATTGAAGAGAAGCAAAGGCACTAGGTGTTTGTCAAGTGTGGCAACTAATCTGGTGTGTATACAAAAAGGATAAGTATCAATATTTTATTCCAGTTTTATTATGCATATGATCTACAATTCTGACTTATGATGGTTACATGTGATTTATGATTATGGTTTATGATGATTGCATGTGATTCATGATTTTGACCTATGATGGTTGTGTTTTCAGCTAACTAGATGTGATATGTTTATACATGATTATTTGATCAAACAACTAGTTTGACTTGTGCGACAGGAAGTAAACAAAAGTGCAAGTGTCCCTGTTGACGAACTACCAAAGAGGTATGATTTGAAGTTATTTCAATTTATTTTGAATCTAATGTGAATTGTGTGCTTCGTACAAGAAAGCATGCAATTCCCAATTGGATGGTTGTGTTGATTTTTGATAGCATCGGATGTGATCTAAGCCCCAAATTTTGTGGAGAGCCTTATACACATGCATTACAAATAACCCATAAATCGTTTTGGGAAATTCCTTCCAAAAACAGTTTTATAAGAAAAAATAATTATTTTTAATGAGGACCCCAAGTCTAACTTAGGAAACTAAAATAATTGATCGGTATTAATGTAAACTGTGAATGAAACTTCTAGAAAAATCAAATTAAGTCTAATTTAATCTCGGTCGTTGATTGGATATCTAATCTCGGTCGTTGATTTGTCAATGAGAAGACTATAAAGGAAGGCTTGAGGGTCATTTGTAAAGTACACCGAGAGGATCAAGAGATCGAATTTTTCTGAAGGAGTAGTGCTCGGACAAAAATCAGATCTAAGTGATTCTTGATTGCAGTTGAGGGGCAGAGATAGTTTTGGCAGGAGGATTTTCTTCGGGCCAAGGATCAGCAACAAAGAAGGCAAAGAAAGATGAGGAGGAGGAAGCACAAAGCCCAGTGTGAGTGACGCAACACCTAGAAGGGGTGACGCAGGGCCACGCCGGCCCCACACAGAGGCAGTGCAATTCTTCATTAGAAAGTCCAATTTCAGCTGGGGAAATCCAGACCTGAGCCGGGAAGGGATGGATCAATTTTCCAGAAGGGTCGAAAGATTACGCAGAAGGGGTGACGCAGTTCTAGATATGACCCCACGCAGGCCTACGCAACTACTACGCAGAGGCAGCGCAGAGGGAGCTGGGGTTTTGTCATTTCAGCTACCGGATTAGGCGGGACTTGCAGAGTCAGGTATACTCACCATTTTTTCTCTATCAGCGTTTCTCTGTAACTAAATTATTCGTGATACATTTAGAGTTGTATCAATAATAACTACTGCTTAATAATAAACCCCTCAAATCTGCTGCACTGGTTTTCCCGCATGGGTTTTTCCAAGGATGTTTGTCCAAAAATAACAGTGTCCTGTGTTTGCATTATTCTTTCTTGCTCAGTTTTTGTTTTCACAAATGTATTTTAATTGGTTAAGGTTGCTTCAGTAACTGCTTCAATATTTTAAGAAGTTATCTTAAATAACTTGTTTAAATCAGAATTGAAAGTCGCGGAAGTAGTTCAGCGTGTTGCAGAAGGGATTCCATATCTAAGATCTTGGAATTTTTGCATGGTTTCAAAGCTTGCATTGTGAAACAGGAAGAGCAGATCCAACGTGTGACGGAGGCCGAAAAGTTGCAGAAAGCAGCAGTTCGAATCCCCAGAGGGATTGTGCAATCCAGGCTTGGAGGGCTGATGTTTCCGGGTAGAGCTTTCTCTGAGTGAGTCGACAGAGAGGTAAGATCTCCAAATCGGAATTTTTCCAAGCCAGAGGGAGCAGCGCAGAGCCTCAACACAGAGCTGGAGGGACGTAGTTTCTCCAAGAAGAATATGTTTTTGCTGGGTAGAAAGTCATCAGAGGAAGAAGAAGCAGCACAGTGAGGGAATATTCTTCCTCGGGAAGTTCCTAGCCAGGGAATTTCATTTTTCCAAGATCTGAGCAGCAGACCTACAAACTCCAGAAGGAGTGCATAAGCCTGTCTAGTGTTGTGCAGAGGGGCGAGAAGAGGAGCAGATTCAACATTCTTGACGGTCATGGCAGCTCACGAGCTTAGAGATCCAGACCGGTTGGAGGGAGCCTCCAACTACGTGATCTGGAAGGATGTATATGCCATGAGTGCTCACGCATCTCCAAGAGGGAGATGGGGCGACATTAAGCTGCCAAGGTCATTGATTAGAGATTAGATTACGGTCGTTGATTTTTCAACGAGAAAAGTATTGAAGGAAGGCTTGGGGTCAATTGGAGGTAACACACAGAGTGAAAGCACTTGAGCTAAGTCGAAATTTTGTGGCACGGTTTGCTAAGAATTTTAGAGTGAGCTTGCAGTGCAGTGAGGGGTAGAACGATAGTGGGATTTCAAATCCAAGGCCGAGAATACATTGACCAAAGGCAGAGCAACGTAGAGACCCAACAAGGGTGGTGTAGTCCAGCCAGGCTCACACAGAGGCAATGAAGAGCCTCACGCAGTCGAGAGAGGGTGACGCAGAGGCTACGCAAGCCCAGCAGGGGTGACGCAGGCCCATCCAGAGTAGCGCAGAGACTCACGCAGGGCTCGAGGGCTGACACAGAGCTGGGAAAGGCATGGCTAGGGTTCCAGTGGGCTAAAAAGGGTTTGTTTTCAGCAGATCCAGAAGGTGTGAAGCAACCACACAGAAGGGTAATGCAGTGACTGCATAAGCACCTGTGGGGTTCTTCATCCTCAGCTGAATCAACCATATTTTTTGTCTCTGAGAGATAGATGTACATCTGTCGAGATTTTCTCTGTTTGGGCAAACCATGTCTGGTGCCCTTGATTGTATTCAAAATTCTGCATAATAATAAAACCCTCTAAGAGTTGTTGCACCGGTTTTCACGCATTGGCTTTTTCCGAGGACATTTGTCTGAAAAATCTTGTGTCCTTTGTCATGTGTGCTTATTTCTTTAGTACCTGATATGTATGTGTGTGTAGATCTGCAATAAGTTTACTTCGTTGTTTTCTGAATATTTCTAAAAATAACATGTAAATGTAAAAACACAAGTAGGAGAAGTAAACCAGATTTCTACAGTAGAAATTTATGTTAAGTAGTTTCAGGAATTTTCACATGGTATTAGAGCAATTGCAGATCAGGGAGAGTTGAAGCCATCAACAAAGGGACGAAGTTTGTTGCTGCAGGAAGGAAGCAGAAACAGTACAGATCTAGAAAGAGGCAGCGCAGCACCTGAGGGATAGCGCGGACCCAAGAGGGGTGATGCAGAGCCTGTCTAGCTGATGCAGAGGCCGACGCAGGCCCAGAAGGGTGACGCAGAGCCTGTCTAGCTTACGCAAGCCCAAGAGTGTGACACAATCCAAGAGGGGGTGATGCTGTGCTAGTTTTCGTGGTTGGAGGTGCAGTTTTGATCTTCGAAGTTGCTGGTGGGGCATTGTTTCTGTCGGTGTAGAACAGTGTCTAGCAAGGTTGACAAAGTAAGGGGAAATAGTTCCTCAGTAGACTTTCTAGCCAAGAAGTCTGAGATCCGATCAGTAGAGTGATTAGAGAGGGTTGATTTGACAGAATTGGTGGAGGATTTCTGGGAAGGAAATCACTGGTCAGAGGGAGTGTATTATCTAGAGGGTTTCTATCGCCAAGAAACCCATATCTAGTCTCTTACTGAGAGCAGCAGCAAAAGAAGGGAGAAGAGCATCCGTTTTGACATTGTTGAGCAAAGATGGCCTCCCATGCATTGAGGGATCAAGACAGGTTAGATGGAGCATCTAACTTCATCATCTGGAAGGCCAAAATCCTGTCAATCCTTGACAAATATCGCATCAAAGATTATGCCGAGAAGGCTGTAGTTGTTCCTTTTGACGTTGATCCGTTGAAGTATGAGGAAGTGCAAGCAAGGGCCAAGCACTTTGCGTGGCACTGCGCAGTCTATCTGTGGCTTTTACTGCCTCCTCTGCGTTGGACTCTCCGAATCAAGAAAATCTTCTACGGGACAACTATCCCTTCCCCTCACTGCAAGACATCACCGTGATCACTCTCCGGCAACTGTTGCTCTGCCCTCTTGAGAATTCAATCTCTTGATTCCTTACCCGATGTGTTCTTCCAGTGCCCATCAAGCTCCTTCGTAAAATCTTCTCGTTGAACAATCAACGGCCCAAATTAGATCCTAATCAATGGCTCAAATCATCTTGACTTGATCTTCGTCTTTTTCTAGAAGATTCACACCCAGTTTAATTAATACCCATTAATTATTTTAATTTCCTAAGTTTAGACTTAGGCATCCATTAAAAATAATTAGTTATTTTAATTAAACTGTCTCCAAGTGAAATTTCCCAAAATGATTTCTAGGTCTTGGAGAATTCATATGTCCTAGCCTCCGTGCAAATACTTGAGGCTAGAGCACATCCGATGCTACTAGAAAATAACACCTCCAACTATGTGATCTAGAAGGAAAGGATTTCTTGTCTTCTAGATACGATCTCAAGGCCCATATTGATAACGTGTTGGTTATACCCATGGATCCAAATCAACTAAAGGCCTACAAGGAGGAGATGGCGAAGGCGAAGACACTAATTCTCGAAGGGGTTCTAGATCACGTTGTGTCACACATAGCTGGAAAAGTTACTACCAAGCAACAGTAGGATGCTCTCGCTACACTATACTGGGGATCTTCCGAGCAGTAGAAGATGTATCTTGAAGAGAAGCTGAGATGTACCCGTATGCAGAAGGGGGAGTGCATAGACCCCTTCCTCACTAGGCATTAGGATGTTCAAGACCAGCTTTCAGTTGTAGGATCAGCGCCCCAACCTATAGAATTGGTGTGATTAGCCCTCAATAGTGTTTCCGAAGACTAGCAGGTCTTTGTCCATAGTATTTTGGGCAAAGACAACTTGCCAGAGTGGGACCGGATTTGGGCTGATCTGCAATAGGAGGAGATGAGGCGATATTTGGTGAAGAGCACCATCAGTGGCAGCAGTGGAACGAAGCAAGCGAAGAAAGAAGAGAATGTAGCCCTCACATCAAAGGGGCAGCAAGAGCAGCACAGGAGGAAGAAGGACCTTTCCAAGGTCAAGAGCTTTAGGTGTGGCGAGTTAGGCCACTACAGCACTCAATGCCCTCTCAGAAAGAAGGACAAAGAGGAGAAGTAGGACTAGCAGGTTGCATCCGCGGAGATTGATAGGTTGTCCTGTAGATTGGAGGAAGATTTTGCCATGGTAGCAGACATCCCTCCAAGACTGAGGTGGGGTGACTTGGTTTTGTAGCCCCAGAGTGCTACAAGATGGGCAGGATTCTTGAGGAGGTCCACCTCTTGAATCAGTACCTTGCTAGAGGAGCCCATACCACGCAGCAACAAGGTGGACAAGTGGCCGTTGGTGCAGTCAGGTGCCAGAGTGACAGATGCAGTAGCTAGTAGTGGTGAGAGACTGGGCAGCGCAGAGTTGGACACAATGCAATTGGCACATTTGCAGAGTTAGCAGCAGTGCATAGGCTTCAGTGACAGCACAAAGACTAGCAGCAATTAGGACTCGGGTGACAGATGCATCGGACTGAACACAGTTGGTTCAGTATGATGGACAATTCTCATTTTCAAATGTTGCAGTTGTAGCCGCAATAGATGAGAGGGAGTTGCATATGTTTCAGTAGCAGCAACAACATAGTTGCAGTGCAGATGCAGTAATTGGCAATAGTTCAACAGGGTTAGCAGCAACACAAATGTAGCGCATATCAGAGTTGCCCAGTTGTTGGTGGGCAGCAGTAGCCAAACATTAGCAGCGTGACAGGAGATGGTGCAGAGGTAGTGTATTGTAGCAGCAGTTGTAGTTACAGTACTAGAACACTTTCCTCGCTAACAGGGACTGTTAGTTTTTGTAGCATCGGATGTGTTCTAGCTTCGAGATTTGGCAAAAGGTTAGAACACATGTATTCTCTAATACCTAGAAATTGTTTCTGGAAATTCCACCTAGAGACGACTTAATTAAATTAATTAGTCAGTTTTTAATATTACCTCAATCTAAACTTAGGAAATATGATTAATTAAAAGGAATTAATTAAGTCATGGTGAGAATCTTCTAGAAAAAGACATGGATCGATTTCTAGTTAATCTTAACCATCAATTAAGTTTTAATCGTGGTCGTTGAAGTCTCAATGAGAAATTATAAGAAGAAACTCGATGGGGCTTGGAGAACACACTTGCAGAGTTCAATTTCACTAGCAGATTGATTCACATAGTAGCAGCGCTGAGTTGCCAGAGAGAGAGCTAGTGAGCTCGAAGTAGTTTGAGAGGGGCAGGGATAGTAAGTTCGGAGGAAGATTTTCCAGATCTGGTGAGTAAATTGCAGAGAGGCAATGAGTGCCACAGAGAGGCAACAAAGCCGTAGTAGAGCACAAGAAAGAGCTTCCTGCAGCAAAGGAGATTATGCGTTTTGCTGGGGAGAAGCAGTGATTCAATGCCAGAAGCTGGAGAGAGAGTCTGGAGACCAGGAGGATCCATTTCCCAGAGAGCAGCTGGTCAAAGAGCAAGAGGAGAAGCAGTTCTGAGTTGTGGGACGCACTACTGCATAGGCTGACACAATGACTACGTAGAGGCAGCAAGAAGCAGCTCAAATCAAGCTGAGGTCAATGTCAGATCGCCTGTGGAAGTGAGATTTTTCTCACTAGATTTACTACCAGTCATTTCTCTGTATTGGTTTGCTAGATTAAGCAACCATAGTTTTGTACTCAGATTTACTACTACATAATAATCAAACCCTCAGCCGCTGCACCGGTTTTCCCGAGTTGGGCTTTTCCAAGGACTTAGTCCAAAAACAACTATGTATATTGTGTGTGTGTATCTATTCTTCCAGCATTTATTTTTCTTCCGCAGTATTTGTTTTGTTAAGGCTGCGGTGTATATGTTTCGATATTTGTCGTAGGAAACTGCAAATAATTTGTTTAATTAATTTAACAAATAGAAGAAATATTATCAGTTGTTGCAGTAGGATTCCGGGTAACGGAATTTTCACGGACTGAGGTGACAATGGGTCCTTGTCCCATTGTTGCCACTTGATCCCTGCTAAATTCAGTGGTAACAGGTCCTACTAGCATTTAGTTTCTACTATTGAGATCTTCTATGTAATTGCTTAATGATGAATACAAGAAAAGAGCAACTAAATAAATCATAAGAAGTAATTATCAGTTTAGAAAATCCTATGAAAAATCAACAATGATGATGTCAGTGAGATGCCTAGCTTTACTAAAATCACTATGAACACCCATGACACATCTTTTCAGAAGGAAAATGGAATAATCAAAAATATAAATTCCTGGCATATTTTGAAAAATGTGATTTTCCCATGCAAGGGCATGTAAGGGTATCATCCATTGGGAAGACACTTGTACACTGCAAAGCTGAGGAAACCTTGGTTGATATTTGGAATAATAGCTATTTACATATGAACAATATTCGAACCAAGCAATGGTTCAGAAAATTGTACAATATTCATGAGTACCAAAAGTACAATATTTACAAGAAAGAAAGAATGTATATTAATTCCCTTTGGCATCCAAAGGCAGATAATAGGACTGGTAACTTACATGTATACAGTACAGTGAATTTAGCATCTCCATCTAACTATATACTTCTCTTTCAAAGATTGGCAATCCTTAAAACATCTTAGATGTGACACCAGAGGGAATATTAACTACAGCAGAGGAGAGGATTTTTAAATTTTAATAGTTGTAGAAGCAATTCCAAGACACCAAGACTGATGCATCCAACTTTACTTGTATACACACACACATGCACCTATAGAATTGAACACATCCAATAGAGAAACTCTAATGGATGAAAATGTAAAATCGAACACATCCAATAGAGAAGCTCTAACGGAAGAAAATGTAGGGCAGATGTAGGCTGCAAATGCAGTAATTCCATGGGTAACAATGCAAAAGATCAGACATCCTGTGTGCCATCCACAATTATAAAACCACCCAAGTTGTTGCAAATAATGTTCACTACCACCATACAAGCAACAAAAAACAAATTTAGGGAAGCAGCAAGTATAACTACTTGAGAAAAGGACATAACATAAGATTATGTTAAATCCATTTGTGAGTTGGCCGCTTCAATTTACCATTGCAGCGCTTTATTGTTGCCAGAACCACAAAAAATAATGACTAAATACTGAACGACTCCATCATACAATAGTAACTATCCTTGTTCATCAGCGATGTAGAAAGTAACAAAATTATCTCATACCTCAATGTCAATAGATGTTCCTGTTGTTACAAAAAAGAGGCCTAGAAGTAGGCCTCTAAAAGGCCGGATATCTGCTTCAATCTGAGTTCGGTAATTGGTCTCTGCAAGAATGGCACCAGCTAGGAAAGCCCCAAGCTGTACAGATGTGATGCTTCAGTCAAATTGAAAGTATCAAGAAGCATTGCATGAATTTAAGTGCAAAGGGCTTCAATATCAAACCGTGTCACTAAAACCCAATTTCTGTGTCATAAGTGAGGTGCCTGTCACTGTTAGAAGGCAAAGTGCAATGAACGCTTCTGAACTTCTGGAATCTGCAACAACCTGTTATGGAGAAGGGCTTAGCTTCTCAATTATTATCTACATACCAATTTACTAGGGATAGAAAACTCTAACCAAAGACCATATAGCTGGAAATACAGGCTTATTGTCACACCAAAAACATGGATCACCTCAAAGATGCGTCGCAACAGAAACTTTCCTCCAAGTGACAGCAAACATAGTCCACCAAGTGCCTTCAAGCTCTCAGCAAGTAACATTGGCCAAACACTTTCTTCTCCAAGATTCTGACCAATGGCATTCTCAAATCCCAATAGTTAGCACAATGGGAAATTGGAAACTCTGTTCAGTTAATGTAGTTTCTAAAAGGAAACAAAGCCCAAAACGTACATATGCAACATTTAGAATAAATTCAAAGCATTAAGTTAGTTTAAAAAATCAGGTTGCAGGTGAAGTTACAAAATGTTTGAAGCACAAGGATTAAAATTCAAGTCAAACAGAAATTATTTCCTCATTTTATAAAGAAAACCGAGGCTTATATTACAAAAAGAACATAGTATACATTAGGGGATAACAACACAATCTCTTCTTCCCATGTAGACAAGTGATGCAAAAATTTCTACTTATGTCCTCATGTCAGTTGACAAGAAATATTTCCTATGTAACAGGAGCTTAGAAAAAAATTATAATGCCAATCCATCCAAGATTCCTTAGCTACCGCATTTGATGGTTTTTTTGAAAAAGTTTGATATACTCATATCTTGAGCAATGGCACAATCAAAGATATTTAATGGTGAATTTTGAATTTAATGTAGAATTTCAAATTTAATGGCAAATTTGATGATGAAATTAATAACTCTACAATACCTTTAACAAAGCATCAACATAATTATTAACATTTGTTAAACTTACAAAAAACTGCACACGTGCAATAATGCACATGTCTGCACACATATTTGACTTGTTTTTGAACAATTTATCATGTTTTAAGGTAAGATCAAATAGCATGATTTTATAAAAGGCTGCAAATGACCAAAAAATAAATCAACAGGACTACAGAGTACAATGAATGGTCACTCTACAATAGGAGCATCCAAAACCCTCTAGATGCTAGAATATTATCCAAATAAAGGAGAAGCAAATGACAATAACAAAAATAAGAGCATGAAGTAGGCAAAAAAAAAAGTGAAAGAAACCCTAAGAGGTGCAAGGCCCTAGCTCAAGATCAACATCATAAGTGCATATACAAATATAGGTGTTAGTTTTTGTAACATCAGATGTGTTCTAGCCATGAAACTTTGTTAAGAGGCTAGAATACATGAGGTCTCCAAGACCCAGAAATTGTTTCTGGAAATTCCACCTAGAAGTGACTTAATTGGATTATTAACCAATTTTTTAATGTTTCCTAAGTCTAAACTTAGGAAAACTAGTTAATTAATCAGTGTTAATTAAGTCAAAGTGAGAACCATCTAGAAACTTACACAGATCGATTCCAAGATGATCCTAGCCATCGATTAAGTTTTAATCTTGGTCGTTGGAGCTCCAACAGTGGATTATAAGAGGAAATCGATGGGCACTTGGAGAATACACTTGAGATACTTGAGCAGTTCGATTTCTTGGCAAATAGATTTCTTGAGTAGAAAGGGCCTCTGTACTAATGAGAGAAACTTTTCGTAGATCGGCGCGAGAGGGCAAGGACAGTGATCCGGAGCAAAAATTTTCAGATCTGGAGAGGTAGCAGCAAGAGGGCCGAGTTATCCCGATAAGGCAGCGCAAGAGATCTGCGCAGCAGCTTCAAAGAGGGCAGTTCGAATTGCTAGAGAGAAAATCGCTCTGAGTTACAAAGGCCGAACAGAGGTTCCAGAAGGCTGAAGAGACGATTTCCTCAATAGTTGAAGGTACAACGACTTCATTAGAGACCGATTGGAGGATTGACGTCAAGCAAATTGCGCAGTGCAGCATAGAGGCTAACGCAAAGGGTAAAAGGGTCAAGTTTTCTGCAGGAAAGTTGTGCCTGGGATTGCCTGTGGAGGAAGGGAAATTCCCTTCAATAATTTTGCCCATATTTTCTTGATGTGGATTTCCAATTTCAGGCATCTAGATTGTACTCAGAATTTCACTGTTGCATAATACTAAACCCTCACTGCTTCACCGGTTTTTCCGCATTGCCTTCTGGAATCCTTTTCTCCAAAAATAATTGTGTTATATTTTAGGTGTGTGCTAGTATTTCTCAACTTCCAGCATTTTATTTTTCCAAATATAATTATTTGTGAAGGTTGCAATTTGTTTATTTCGATATTTGGTGTAGCAGATAAATTGTCAAATTAATTAACAATTAAGAGAAATAATTCCTATTGTTGCAATAGGATTCCAGTGTAGGAATTTTCACATGGTATCAGAGCGCAGTTGATCAACCGGAGAGCTCATAAGAGAAAAGAAGGAATTTTGTTGTTCAGTGGGAGCAGCAGGTCGGAATTCCCAGAGGCAGCGCAATCTTTTTCCAAGAGGCCGAGTTACTAGAGGAAACTCGATTTTTCAAAGCAAAAAAAAATTGATTTTCCAGAATAAGTAATTCCAGAGGCAGAGAGAGTAGCTCAAATCCTACGTTGGCAGATCTCTAGCTGGATGCAGAAAGTTTTGCAGAAGCTCACAGTCAGCATCAGGTGGAAGAGAGAAGAGCACACACATTTGAGGGAAAATTTTCCTCGGGGAACTTATAGTCTTAAGAAGTTCGATTTTTCCTTGTAGATTGGAAATAGTTGTGAGCAGATCTTCTCACTCCAGAAGGGAATGCGATTAGCATAGCAGCGGCCAAGCAGAAGGAAAAAGGGAGTTTTCGACAGTTTTCAGATATGGCCACTACAGGGCTTCGTGATCAGGATAGGTTGGATGGAGCTTCAAACTATGTCATCTAGAAGGCTAGGATGTCCTTCCTTCTAGATGAATATGGCTTGAAAGCCTATATTGATAATGTAGTGGTAGTTCCTCAGGGGGCTTCGAGACTCATGAGAGGCGCACTCATGTGTGCGGACTGAAGAAATCTCTATACGGACTCGAGCAGGCTCCCAGGGCATGGTATGGTCAAATTGACAGCTATTTGCAGTAGATGGAATTCATCAAGACTGACGCAAATCCCAACCTTTACTATTTGATGGTAGGGGGTGAGCCACTCATCCTAGTTTTGTATGTGGATGATCTCTTTTTGACAAGGATCATCAAGGCTCATAGAAGACTGCAAGAGGAACCTAGAATCAGAATTTGATATGAAGGATTTGGGGTTGATGCACTATTTCCTAGGATTGGAAGAGTGGCAAAAAGATGGGGATATCTTCCTTGGGCAAGGAAGATATGCTACAGAATCACAGATATTCTGAAGAGGTTCAGAATGCAGGATGTAAGCCCATGTCTACCTCCATGATTATCAATTGGAAGCAGATAGATGCATCAGATGAAAAGGATGTCGACCCTACCTTGTATAGATAGCTTATTGGGGTCTCTCATGTATCTGGTCAACACTTGGCCAGATATTTTCTTCGCAATCAATACCCTAAGTCAATTCATGGTAGAACCGAAGAGGGTACATTGGGCAGCAGTGATGCATATTTTGAGGTATGCTACATTGGGCACCTTGTTGCTCGGTTGTTAGATCTGCTATTTGCACTCCCTTCTCAAGTGAGAATATCTACTCACAACTACTGCCAATCTGCAAGGAAATATCGAACTTCTGAAGCTAGAAGTTCCCTGAGGAAAATTTTCCCTCAGTGTGTGCTCTTTCTCCAACCCGATGCTATTTTTCTCTAGCAAACTGCTGCAAAATAACTGTGTCTAGCTAGAGATCTGCTCTGCAAGAAAATATTGGTTGCTCCCTCTGCCTCTGGTAATCCTCGATCTAGAGAAATTCAATTTCTTTGTCGCTCTATTAGAGAAATCGATTTTTCCTCAAGAAATTGACCTCTTGGCCAAGGTGACTGTGTTTCCCTCTAGGGTTTCAATCTGCTGCTCTCACTAAGCAGCGAAACTCCTCTTTTCCTTTGCTACTAAGCTCTCTGACTGAACATCTACTCTGATACCATGCGAAATTCCAAAAACCGGAATCCTATTGGAGCAACTGATATTATTTCTCTTAATTGTTAATTAATGTAATATCCCTCAAGGGAAATAGACAACAATACAAGCATACGACAATATAGAAAATGCCGGAAATAGAACATAAAGCAAATACACATAAAAATGCCGGAAATGCTAAGCCATTTTATTAATCTGAGAATATAATGAGATACAATGGATAATCAGAATAAATGCACCTATCCTTGCACAAGGCAAGTGAAGAACCCTCTCAGAAAAACAGGAAATGGCTGCTACAAGAAACTGCGTCCCAGTTGCTCGAAGAACTGTCGTAAACTGCTGCTGCTGGAATGGACTGGAGCTAGGGGCTGATCCCCTTGCCGGAATGAGCTGAAAATCTGCAGAACTCCTGAACTCACCACCCTAGACAAAACCCATAAACCATATAGAAAATGGTCAGCCTCCGAAAATCACCTCAGAAACCCTCCTCAAGGAAAAACGCTGTCCCTCCAGGCCCAGCGCAGATGCCAAATGATATATGCTGAAATCGGGCCACAAACTCCCCGGAAAATCTCCCACTGATAAAGACTGAACCTCCACACCGAATCTCACTGAATCTCCTGCAGAAAAACCCCGCAATAGAATACCTCCTCCAAGAACTGCGTCCTCTCTCCTAGGGACTGCGCAGTCACCCAAAAGAAGCCCAGCTCCTCCGCAAATCAACAACCAAATCCTCCGCTGAAAACTGTAGAAAAGACCTTGCCCGAGCAGGCACTCGAAGTCCCCCGGGGCTAAGGGCGAGATCTCCGACCAGAGACACTCAATCGCACTAAACAGTGCTGCAGACAGGCTAAACAGCCAGCGTGCTCAAGAAGACAGAAGTCTAGCTCAAATATCATCAACAACAAGAATGCCAAATGAGATGGCTCTCCCTCCTTTTATAACGCTGGCCCTCCTCAAAACCCTACGTGGTCCCTCACTCTCCCACGTGCTCCTCCTAAGACTGCGCAGAAGCTCCTAGAGGCTACGTGAGCCTCCTCTCATGCGTGGTGTGGACCCCCAAGGCTCCCCCTTAAGTTATAACGTTGCCTCTACTAGGGAAACACTTTATTTTATTAAAGTGAGTTAGGCCCCTTTTCTCACTTTTATTTATTAATTAACTATAGTCGGCAAAACTATACAAAAATCAAATATTCCAATTAGCGGTGCTAATTAGGAATATTACAGTCTCCCCCGGCAAAATGTTGCTTGTCCTCAAGCAACTGAAGTGATGGATGCTGTAAAATATTCTCATCCTCCCAAGTGGCATCCTCATCCGACAAATTCTTCCACCTCACCAAGAATTCCCGGATCGTCCTGCTCCGCAGCTGCCTCTCCCTGGTGTCAATAATAGCCTCTGGCTGCAACACCAGATGCCCCTCATCATCCGTAGGTGGTAGCTCATCCGTGACTATCACCTGCTGGCCCAATGCCTTTTTCAGGCATGATACGTGAAAAATGTTATGGATCTTGCTGCCTTGGGGCAGCTCTAACTCATATGCAACCTGCCCAATCCTGCGTATCACCCTGTATGGCCCATAAAAGCGGGGCTTAAGCTTCTCAGCCCCCTTCTGCTTAAGTGAAGACTGCCGGTATGGCTGTAATCACAGGTAGACCAAGTCTCCTACCTCAAACTGTCTCTCCACCCGACCTCTATCAGCATACAGCTTTTGCTGATTCTGTGCTGTGGCCATGTTATCCTTGAGAGCTCGAAGGATATCCTGACTCTCTTGGATCCAGATCTTGGCTCACGAAGCCCTGCTAACACCAAACATCACGTCCACAAAAGATAAAGGATGATACCCATACAAAGCATAGAACGGCGACATACCAATGGACATGTGATGCGTCGTGTTGTAGCAATACTCTCCCAGATGCAGCCACTTCAGCCATGCTCGTTGCTGCCCACTGACATAGTTACGCAAGTAGCCTTCCAGCCACTTGTTAACTATCTCTGTCTGTCCATCCGTCTGTGGGTGATAACTAGTGCTCGGTGTCAACTCAGTCCCCACTAGCCGGAAAAGCTCCTGCCAGAATCCGCCCATGAAGCGGTTGTCCCTGTCACTGATAATGGTCTTAGGTAGACCATGCAATCTGAAAATCTCCCTGAAGAACAACCCCGCAACCTGTGCTGCTGTGTAGTGCGCGGATACGGCGAAAAAGTGCGCATACTTTGTCAGTTGGTCAACGACAACAAAGATGCAGTCCTTGCCCTGCACCATGGGCAACCCTGTGATGAAGTCCATCGATATGCTCTCCCATTTCCCCTCTGGAATGGGAAGAGGCTGCAACAACCCTGCGGGATGGCTCATCTCTCCCTTGTTCCTCTGACAAATATCGCACTCCCTGACATGCTGGAGTACGTCCTCCTTGAGGCCCTTCCATGAGAACCTCTCCCTGATGGCCCTGTAGGTCTTGGTGAACCCCTGATGGCCCGCCAATGGAGAATCGTGTGAAGCATGGAGTATCTTCTTCTTAAGCTGAGATCACTCAGTCAAGAAGATCCTGTCCCTGTAATAGATAATCTCATCGACCACCTTGTAGCCGTCATCTGCTACCTGCCCATCCAACACCTCACATGCAAACCTGTCCTTGGAGTACTCCACCAATAGTCGAGCCCTCCAATCAGCGTCCAAGCTCATAAGAGATAACGTGGCCGGTCTACGTGAAAGGGCATCTGCTACCACGTTATTCTTGCCTTTGACGTACTCAATGTCAAATTCATAGGCTTGGATCTTACTGATCCACTTCTGCTGCCTCTCCTGCAACTGTTTCTGCTCCAGAAAGTACCTGAGGCTGTTGTGATCTATTCTCACCCTGAATCTGCCACCCACTAAATACTGTCAGTACTTGGCCAATGCATGCATGATGGCCAGCATCTCCTTGTCATATATGGGATACAACCTCTCATGCGGAAGGAGTTTCCGGCTCTCAAAAGCTATAGGATGACCACCCTGCATCAATACCACGCCAATCCCCTCTCCTGACGCATCGCACTCCAAAACAAATGGCTGCGTGAAATCCGACAATGCAAGCACGGGGCAGCTACTCATCACCTCCTTGAGCTTATCAAAAGCTCGTTGTGCTGTGTCCGACCAACTGAATGCCCCCTTCCTCGTCAAATCTGTGAGGGGTGCAGCAAGCTGTGAGAAACCTTTGACGAACTTCCTGTAGTAAGTGCAAATGCCAATAAATCCCCGAAGCTCAATCACGTTCCTCGGCTCTGGCCAATCTCTGATGGCCCTAATCTTCTCCTCGTGGACTCTCACCCCGTCCAATCCTATGATATGCCCCAGGTATAGCATCTCCGTCAATCCAAACTCACATTTGGAGAGCTTGGCATAGAACTGTTGCTCCTCAAAGATGCGCAATACTGTCTCAATATGTTGGAGATGCTCCTCCCACGTCCTGCTATAGATGAGTATGTCATCGAAGAAGACCAACACAAACTTCCTCAGATGACCCCTGAAGATATGGTTCATGCACGACTGAAAGGTAGCGGGTGCATTGGTCAGCCCAAAAGGCATAACCAAAAACTCGAAGTGCCCATAATGACACCTGAAGGCGGTCTTGGGAATGTCCTGTTCCCTCACGCGAATCTGATGGTACCCAGATCTCAAATCAATCTTTGAGAAGAAGCATGCTCCCCTCAACTCATCCATCAACTCATCGATCCTGGGAATGGGGTACCTGTTCTTCAGGGTCTTCTTGTTCAGAGCCCTGTAATCAATGCACATCCGCAATGTGCCGTCCTTCTTCTTCACCAACACCACGGAAGAAGCGAAAGGACTCGTGCTCGGCCGAATGTGTCCAAGGGCCAGCAACTCCTGAATAGCACGCTCAATCTCATCCCGATAGGCCTTGGGATGCCTATAAGGTGTGGTGATCACTGCCTGTATCCCCTGCTCCAGCTCAATGGTATGCTCAAACCCCCGATCTGGTGGCTGCCCTGGCGGAATATCCCCGAATACTATGGCATACCTGTCAAGGATAGTCTGTACCTCTGGATGCACTGCCTGTCCTGTAGTCGCTGCCTCCGATGCCCGCAGCTCTACTGCCCACTCTATGTCTCCCTTACGGAAGGTTGCCTCCATCCGATGTGCCGACACAGTCTGAGGCGGATATGTGTGTTGTCCCCGTATCTTCTCATGCCTCCCTGTCTTGGGATCATCCCACTCCATCTCTAGGGCCTTCCAATCTGTCGTGACCTTCCCTAGAGTAATAAGCCACTGAACACCTAGTATCATGTTGGTGTCCGGAATATCGACCACAAAAAAATGATCTGTTAAGGTATAGGTGCCCATCGTCACTGATAACTCAGGAACATATCGAGCACACACCATGGTCTGATCTCCTGGGACCAAAACCGAAAATCCATCAAAACTCTCAGTCTGTATAACTCTCCGCTCAACCATCTGTGCATCGATGAAATTGTGGGTTGCCCCACTGTCGACCAAGACTGAGACTCGCTGGCCACGCACTGTCCCCCGGACGCGCAACGTCAAATACTTGGGAACTCCCCGCAATGCTGCTAGAGCTCCTCCAGTAGGTGCAAACGACGCACCACCTGCTGGTCGTGGTGGAGGTGGCAAGGTACCCTGCGCTGCATAACAATCTCCTGCCTCCACATCATCCTCCTCATCCTCTTCCCCGCTGCTCTCGGAGAAGACCTCAATGAAATGTGCTTTCCCTGCAGCACATCTATGTCCCGGTGCCCATGGCTCCTGGCAAGTGAAGCACAACTGCTTCCTCCTCAACTCTCTCCTGGCCTCATCATCAAACTGCCCTCGCCCAGGATTCGCCTTGGGAGGCGGAATCCTCGTGTCCTTCCCCTTAGGCTGGAAGGCCCGTCTCTGGGGGTAAGGTGTCCGAGTCCTGGGTAAGACATCCTGTAAATCCCGAGTCCTGCTGATGGCATCCTGAAGTGTAGCTGGTCTAGTCGACCGGACTAGGCCACGTAGTGGCTCTGTCAACCCCTCCACAAACATGTAAACCATCCGAGCCGCGGATAGATCAGGCACCATCACCGAAACCCTCAAGAAATCTGAAATGTAAGTCTCTGGGCTCCCAGTCTGTTTGAGCTTCGTCAGCTCAACAAAGTGCTGCTCCGGATCCCTCCTGTCGAAACGCTCTATCACCCTCCGGGTAAACTCGGCATATGTCCCCACTGTAGAATGCCCGAGTGTAGTCATCCCATGAAACCACCAATCCTGGGCCTCACCCTCCAGATGTAATGTTGCCACCTTAATGGCCTCTGACTGCGACATCTGATTAAGCTGGAAATAGATATCCAACTTCTCTACCCAAGACTTCGCCGAACTGTTTGATGAACCATCAAACATGGGCAAATGAAATCTGCTAGCTGCGCGGTGGTCATCATGATGATGTCTGTGTCCCCTGTGATGATCACGGGATCTACCATCACGCTGGAGCTGAACATAATCTCTAAATGAGATAAGATCTCTGATCGCCGACCCGCGTGCCAGGTACTCTGCAATGTAGGCGTCCATCTGGCTAGGGTCAACCTCTGGCTCCCGCTGTGCTTCTGCCCCTGTGTCCTCTGCTAGGAAAGTGGGCATAGTGGATCGCGTGGGTGCATGCGATGCCATGATGGGGATAGCATCACGCTCCGACATATGGTGTGACGTGCCCGATCCCTCACCGATCTGACAAACCCTTGGGGTTTCCCACTGCCTAACCTCCAGCGCAGTGAGTCTCTGTGACACATCCTACATGTGTTGGAGGAGCGCCTCTCTAAATCT
This sequence comes from Pinus albicaulis, assembly GCA_034641835.2. Lineage (NCBI taxonomy): Eukaryota > Viridiplantae > Streptophyta > Pinopsida > Pinales > Pinaceae > Pinus > Pinus albicaulis. The sequence continues at coordinate 86,698 of JAXQQM020084565.1, read as the reverse complement.
CCTCGAGTCCTCCTCGTCTGCCATAGGACCCTGCTGCTCTGTGTCCCTCACAAGCTGCTCCTGCTCTAAATCTGTCTCAGGTTGCTCCTGATCTCTGTATATCTCGGGCTGCTCCTGATCTGTGTCCACCACTCGAACACAGTCCCCCTCTCCGTAGGTGTTCTCCAACCTACGCTCAACGTCTCTGTATTTCTTACCCCGGTAACAGATATGGGGTCTATCCCTCGGCCTCATAGACTGCTAGCTCCACAGGCTGAGCCAGATCTATGCTCTGATACCACTGTAATATCCCGAATGGGAAATAGAGAGCAATACAAGCATACAACAATATAGAAAAATGCCGGAAATAGAACATAAAGCAAATACACATAAAAATGCCGGGAATGCTAAGCCATTTTATTAATCTGAGAATATAATGAGATACAATGGATAATCAGAATAAATGCACCTATCCTTGCTCAAGGCAAGTGAAGGACCCTCTCAGAAAAACAGGAAATGGCCGCTACAAGAAACTGCGTCCCAGCTGCTGGAAGAAACTGCCGTAAACTGCTGCTGCTGGAACGAACTGAAGCTAGGGGTTGATCCCCTTGCCGGAATGAGCTGAAAATCGGCAGACCACCTGAACTCACCACCCCGGACAAAACCCAGAAACCATATAGAAAATGGTCAGCCTCCGAAAATCACCTCAGAAACCCTCCTCAAGGAAAAACGTTGTCCCTCCAGGCCCAGCGCAGATGCCAAATGATATATGCTGAAATCGGGCCACAAACTCCCCGGAAAATTTCCCACTGATAGATACTGAACCTCCACACCGAATCTCACTGAATCTCCTGCAGAAAACCCCGCAATAGAACACCTCCTCCAAGAACTGCGTCCTCTCTCCTAGGGACTGCGCAGTCACTAAAAGAAGCCCAGCTCCTCCGCAAATCAACAACCAAATCCTCTGCTGAAAACTGTAGAAAAGACCTTGCCCGAGCAGGCACTCGAAGTCCCCCGGGGCTAAGGGCGAGATCTCCGACCGGAGACACTCAATCGCACTAAACAGTGCTGCAGACAGGCTAAACAGCCAGCGTGCTCAAGAAGACAGAAGTCTAGCTCAAATATCATCAACAACAAGAATGCCCAAATGAGATGGCTCCCCCTCCTTTTATAACGCTGGCCCTCCTCAAAAACCCTACGTGGTCCCTCACTCTCCCACGTGCTCCTCCTAGACTGCGCAGAAGCTCCTAGAGGCTACGTGAGCCTCCTCTCATGCATGGTGTAGACCCCCAAGGCTCCCCCTTAAGTTACAACGTTGCCTCTACTAGGGAAACACTTTATTTTATTAAGTGAGTTAGACCCCCTTTTCTCACTTTTATTTATTAATTAACTATAGTCAGCAAAACTATACAAAAATCAAATATTCCAATTAGCGGTGCTAATTAGGAATATTACAATTAATTAATAATATATCTGCTACGACAAATATCGAAATAAATACACTGCAACCTTCACAAATAAAATATTGCGGAAGAATAAGCGATGGAAGAAATAGATGCACACACACAAAATACACCATTATTTTTGGACCAATGTCCCCGAAAAAAACCCAACTTGGGAAAACCGGTGCAACAACTGAGGGTTTTAATATTATGCAGCAATGAAAATAATTTGAGCATCACTGGATGTTGAAACTGGCAATCCTACAGAGAAACACTGGCAAGAAAAATCTAGTGAGGAAATTTCCTCACTCCACTAGCAAATCTAGGCTCTGACCTCAACTCTAGGTGAGCCATCCAAACTGGCTCTGCGTAGCTACTGTGCCACACTAGCATAATCCCTTCTGCACTCAGTTCGAACCAGCTTCTCCTCAAGCCGTCTGGTTTGATGTCTCTCCTAGCCTCCGGAACCTCTGTCCAGCTTCTGGCACTGAAACTCCGCTTTTCCCCAGCATAATCGAATTTCCTCTAGAGGCTACTACGTTGCCTCTGCATCAGCCTCTCTGTGGCTCTTCTGCCTCTCTGCAAATGCACTCACCGAATCTGGAATCCTTCCTTCGGCTTCACTATCTCTGCCCCTCTTCCTCACTGCTTCGATCTCATAGCCTCTCTCTCCGGCAACTAACTCTTGCTACTCTGGAAATCGATCTGCTAATGAAATAGAACCTCACAAGTGTCTTCTCCATTACCACATCGAGCTTCTCTTATAATCCTTTGTTGAGACTTCAACTTCCAATATTAAATCTTAATAAATGGCTAGGATTAACTTGAAGTCAATCCATGTGAGTTTCTAGATCATTCACGCCTTGACTTAATTAATTCTGATTAATTAACCATATTCCTTAAGTTTAGACTTAGGAAATATTTAAAAACTAGAATATAATCCAATTAAGTCACTTCTAGGCGAAATTTCCAAAAATGATTTCTAGATTTTGGAGATCTCCTGTATTCTAGTCTCTACACAAATTTTCGTGGTTAGAACACATCCAATGCTTCAAAAACTAGTAGACGACAGGAGCATGGAGTTTCCGATCAGAGGAGGGAGGAGTTGTTGGAGATGGTTGTGAATCCATCTTCGATCCTACCCATTGATGAGGTGCAATTAGGTGAGTGCCAGCCAACAAAGCCGCAACATTTTCACGCAACAACCCCCTCCAGGAGTATATAAACAGGGCCTGCAGCACAACTTGCCCACTTTTTCCATTATAGGGAGAGGGGCAGGATTTCTGGGACAAATTTTGTTGGTTGACCAGGCAAAGCATCGAGAGTTGAGCATGGACCAGTTTCAGCCTTGTAGACTTATTCCTTGCATAGGTGTCCATAGGTGTCCATTGATGGTGCAATTTTCTTAGTTAGGGGCATAGTGGAGCGGGAACCCTTAGACATGACAGATACTACATGCCCCAATTGGCAGTGGGATATAGGTCGACAACTCATCAACATCCCACCCCAACATCAGGAGAATGGGATTGGCATTGGATTGAGTGAGGGGTTAGACTGGAGAGAGGTGATGAGTTTGTATTCAGTTGAGGGAGCAACAACTATAGTTGGAGACAAAACACAGCTAGAGCCATGGGAAAGGGGTGTTGATGAGTGGCCATGGTGGCATTGGGATCCAAGAGGATCTGTTGATGGCAGGAGGAGTCAAAGTTTAGTCTGGCATCTGGGCATTGAGGGATCCATTCTTGGTTGGGTGGCACAAAGGTATGGTATCACCCAGTGGTTTGTATGGGATCCAAGTATTGATTCTCAGTTGAACGGGACTGCCAGACTGGTCGACATAGATGGATTGCTTGAAGGCAACCAATCTTGGGGCGGGAGTATTTGTAATTTTCCTTTTTCGGGTGTTTTGTTGGAAATAATGAGAGGGGGGGTGAATCAGTATTCCTTTCAATTAGACCATTAATTAATCTTCAATTATTATCAGTGTTTGTACAATGATAGCAGTAAACAAAAGGAACACAAATGCACACAGTTTTTAAGATGGAAACCCACTCTGGGACGAAAACCACCTAATGTCTTTCTAATAATTCTTTAATATTCAACTCCAATTGAAAATAAAGCTCCAACTTCCTAGAATCTAGAAAAGCATTCTTCTCCAACTCCCACTGGATGGATGCTCCAACGCTCAAGATTCTTCACTAGTCAACTGAACGGATGCCCCAACACCCAATGAGCTACAACTCACCCTAGCACCACCCTACCACCATGTAAAAGAATAAAACAAGAATGGACTCTCGTACCAAGGAAAATGATCCACTTTACAATGATATAGAATGATGTAGAAGAAGAAGACTGTAATTGTAATGACTCACGTTGGAGTTATCCTAACTTTTCCACTTAATTTCAGAGATTTGCTAGAGATAGACTTAACGTAAATTCGACCAACAGGGTAATTACTGTTACATCTATCATCCTTTCCATGAATAAAATCTAAGTATACATATATTTCAGCAGCAATACGGTTAAATGAAGATCAGCAGTGAAATTTTAATATTTCATAAGGAACTAGCCTATAAATAGAAAAATACCTGGAATAGAGCTGATGACTTAATGGTGATTCTCCTAGTGATGCTCCTAATGATGCTGTGAACCGTTTACCGAAACAATCAAATCCTCCCAGCCAATCTAGGAACAATCCTAGACCCAGAGAATGTCTCCTCTGGCCCCCATGCCCAAAATTCCAAGAACCCCAAGACTCCCTTTCAAAGACAAATCCTTTCCCTCCATATCACTTGGTAATCATGCAGAATTTCCAAAAGACCTTCTCCCTTTCACCTTCGGATCATCCTCCTTATATAACTTTCTCCACCGCCATACATCCTCCCCCCATCGCCTTTTCTCCATCAAGATTTGATCTTCATAAATTAAGGTACGAATGTGATTTATGGAGATGTGATTGCTATTAAAGAGGAGATGTGATCTATGGTTATCAAATCTGTTTAGGGGTATACGGCTTAAATTTAGAGTACCTTTATGTTTAAGGCTTATGTTGGAATATTTAATTAACTATATATATATTTTAATTAACTTAAGTTTATTTTCTTTTTATTAGTTCTTTTCATATAATGTATACTTAGTTAATATGAATATTAATCTGGAATCTTAATATTAATCTCTAACTCAGGTAATCCTAATATTAGTAGTTAGGTGTACTAGTGCGATGTGTGCGAGATAGGCAGGTGTAGCTATCAAATGCATATATCGTACACACGCTAATATCATTGTGTATAATTCGGGAATGGGTTGTTACATACTTTCTCCCTTCAGAAAACTTTGTCCCGAAGTTTAGGGTTTCATATACTCATATCAATATTGTGTTTTTAGAGATTAGGGTGATTGTAGAATGCTTGTAATTTTAAGATTGAATTTCTGTTTGAATAAGTATGTATCTGTAATTTAATTGTTACTTCCCATCTCAACCGCATCTCCAAACTATTATAAAATCATCCTATCCTTCCTAATCTCTTCCACTCCCATCCTATCTGTCCTCTACAGGAATATGCCATGGCATCAGTTTTACTGATCCATTCATAGACCTTAAGGATATCAGTGTCGATTACGTCGACCTGACATGTTTGTAGGCATCCGACAGTCATTATCACACGTCTAGGGGAGCGTGACTCGCACAATCCTCCCATGACTCCAGGTATTGGAGGATAAATGGTGGGCAACACCTCCACCCCTCCCAGCAGAACCAGGGTCAACACCCTATCGTGGGATCTCAGGGAGTCTCAACTATTCTTGGAATTCTGTCATCACGTAAATTGTTTTGGTAATCTGTGTTCTGCATGGTAATAACTGGTACACAATCTGCAATGTAAACACTCGTACACACATTACAACATATGCATCTATATTGTTCATAACAAATTGTTACCCATATAACAATCTCTACACATTCCAAATACATTGCTATCTATGATATTGATCCTAGAACTTATATATCATACATGGCTTAAAACATTTGTCCATATATGTATCAATATGTCCAATACAATTTCTCGTTTAGATACTGCTTCCGTTTAGTTCATACATGTTCCATCTATGATGCATTTGTTTTAACCATTTTCAATCTGTATACCAATATGTTTCACTTTCATATTTAAAATGTAGTTACTCTTTTATTTCCTTTCCTTCAATCATATTTGAAATGCAATGAAATATATTGATAGATAGTTTCATCTATAACGTTTAATCTATGATTTCATAATCTTGCACTATTAATTTAAATGACATATTGCATATCGGTATCCATGCACCAGTGAGTTTAAACAAACAACATATATCCTGTATCACTAGAGTGAAGTATCATTTTATCTTTATGGGTATCCATGTACCAGCAAAGTAAAATTCATCTTTACGTAATATTTCAAAAAAAGTTTCAAGTATCAAAATAGAGCAGTCATATACATAAGAAGTTTTCAGCTCTCAAATTTTAGCATAAGCTGGGGTAATTCTGGCAAAAAGTCTCAGCATCCTCCCAAGTCGCTGATCTAGGAATATATTTGTCCCACTGGACTTTAACTTGGTCTATCCGGCGGTTGCTAAGTTGTCGAACCCTACGTTCCAAAATACATAATGGTTCGACCGTTAGGGTTCCCTCGTCCGATACCTGCAGTTCCTTCCATTGAAGGTCATGAGATTTATCAACAATATAGTGTCGTAAGGCAGATACATGAAATACATTATGAATTTTGTGCAGGTGGGGTGGCAGTGCAAGACGATAAGCGACAGGTCCAACTTTTTCCAGGACTTCAAACGGTCCTATAAACCGGGTGGATAATTTTGTCCCCCTCCCAAACCGAATGGTGCTCTTATTTGGTCTGATGCGGATGAAAACCTGATCTCCTACCACATAGCTTCTATCTGTCCTGTGAGTGTCCGCATAACTTTTCTGTCTATCCTGAGCCTCTTTTAACCGTTGTCTAATCAGTTTTACCTGATCCTCCATCTTTTGGATCAAGTCGGGTCCGACGATTATTCGATCTTCTAACCTGTCCCAACTCAACGGCGTTCTGCAAGGTCTTCCGTATAAAGCTTCAAATGGCGGCATCCCGATTGAACTATGATAGCTATTGTTGTAAGCAAATTCTACCAAGGGTAAGTACTTTTCCCAGCGTGATTGTTGGTCCATAACATACATCCTTAGCATATCCTCGAGTACTTGATTTACCCTTTCTGTCTGTCCATCGGTCTCAGGATGATAGGTTGTACTCAAATTTAACTGAGTTCCCAAGGCCGACTGCATACAATTCCAGAACCTTGATGTGAACCAAGGATCTCTGTCGGATATGATTTTCTTAGGTACTCCATGAAATCTGATAATTTCATTTATGAATACCCGAGCTACATCAACTACTTCATAAGTATCTCTTACTGGGATGAAATGGGCGCTTTTTGTTAATCTATCCACCACAACCAGAATGGCATTATGCTTTTGTTGCGTAAGAGGCAGCCCAACGATAAAATCCATAGAAATTATCTCCCATTTGGTCATAGGGATGTCATGAGGTTGTAAGAGACCTGCTGGGTGACGGTGATCAGCTTTTACCTGCTGACATTCAAGACACCTAGCGACAAATTGGACAATGTCATTTTTCATGCCTGACCAGAAGAAGAGTCTCTTAGTGTCAGCATACATCTTCTTTACCCCAGGATGTGCACAATATACTGCTCGGTGTGCTTCCTTCAAGATGGTGTTTCAGAGATCTCCACTGTCTGGTATATACATCTTTCCGTGAAATCGTAGAATTCCGTCTTCCTCCAAATCATACCCTTCGAACTTAGGTTCCTTCGAATGGTTGCTTTCGAGCCCTGACCTTACTTTTAAGTACCAACTATCTCTTACAAGATGTTCAAGCACTTGATTTCTCAAGTTCACCTTGATAGGTACAAGGGAGAATATTCGGGGTCTTCTACTTAAGGCATCTGCTACCACATTTTCCTTTCCTTTTATATAGGAAATTGCAAAATCGTATTCGCTTAGGAGTTCACTCCATCGTCTTTGTCTTGCATTTAAGTCTCTATGGGTGAATAAATACTGCAAACTTTGGTGGTCACTTTTAAGCACAAAGTTTCTCCCTACCAAGTAGTGTCTCCACATCTTTAAAGCTAAAACCACCGCGGCTAACTCTAAATCATGCGTAGCATAAAGTTCTTCATGGGGTTTTAATTTTCTTGAAGCGTATGCTATTACGCCTCCTTCCTGCATTAATACTGCACCTAACCCTTGCTTAGATGCGTCGGTACACACAGTAAAATCTTTATCCATATCTAGTACTCGCAAAATCGGTGCACTAGTCAATAATCGTTTAAGTTCAAATAAAGCTTTATCACATTCCTCAGTCCATTCATACTTAACATCCTTGCGCTGGAGGTTTGTGATCGGCTTTGCAATTTTGGAGAATCCCTCCACAAACCTTCGGTAGTAACCTGCTAAACCCATAAAACTACGCACTTCATGTGCATTCTTAGGTATCGGCCACTCCCTGATTGTATTTACCTTTTCAGGATCTACAGAGATTCCTTCGCCTGATATGATATGACCTAAGTAATGGATTTCCTTCTAAAAGAAAGCGCATTTGGACAATTTTCCATATAACTTGTGCTCTCTGAGACAAGATAACACTATCCGAAGATGCTCTTCATGCTCCTTCTCATTCTTAGAGTAAATGAGAATATCGTCCAAGAAAACTTGTACAAATTTGTCGAGATATTTGCGGAGAACGCTATTCATAAGGTTCATGAAGACTACAGGTGCATTGGTCAACCCAAATGGCACCACAATGAATTCATAATGCCCGAAACGAGTTCGGAATGCAGTCTTAGAAACATCGCTCTCGCTAATCCTGAGTTGATGATAACCTGATCGCAGATCGATCTTTGAAAATATTGTAGCTCCTTTCATTTGATCGAAAAGGTTGTCAATGCGAGGCATTGGATACCTATTCTTTACCGTGGCTCGGTTCAAATCTCGATAGTCCACACACAGTCGTAATGAACCATCTTTCTTCTTGACAAAGATTACAGGAGCACCCCATGGTGAAACACTGGGTCGAATGTGCCCTACATCTAACAGTTCTTTCAACTGTATTTGCAATTCTTGAAGTTCCGGGGTGGTTATTCGGTTAGGAGTTTTAGATATAGGTTCCGTACCAGGTTTCAATTCAATGGTAAGGTCTAGCTCTCTCCGAGGAGGCAGTTCAGGTAATTCCTTTGGAGAAACATTCGGAAATTCTAATAGAATCGGATACTGATCTAAGGAAGGCCCTTTTTCTTTGCTTACCTCTTGAACTGCATACACTTGACAACCCTTCCTTAAGCACCTCTTCATTTGCATAGCTGAGATGAAACGCAAGGATACTTTTCTCTTAATACCTTGAATTTGGATTGTCTCTCCCACATCATTCAAGCAAAGTATTGTTTTCCCGGAATAGTCTACCCATGCTCGATGAGACTTTAACCAATCCATTCCTATCACCAGGTCGTAAGTTCCTAGGGCTGTGACATATACTTTTAGTTTGGTCAAACAGACTCCTAGATCAACTTTGCAATCCTCAACACTTAATTCTACCGATTGAAGGTCTCCTGAAGCCATTTCTACCTGTCTAAAATCGTCCTGTTTGCAGGCTGCCAACCCACATTTATTCAATGCATAAGATGAAATAAAACTATCAGTAGCTCCAGTGTCAAATAAGATTTTGAGTTTTATTCCGTTGATTGTACCTGAAGATTCCACTACCGTGGATTGATGTGCTGCTTGGTTGTTGTTGACGACAGCATGGATTCTATGATTGCTTTGGGCATCTAATGATGGTTCTTTTCCTGTTCGCCGAGAGTTCTCCGGACAATCCCGTCGAAGATGAGGTCCTCCACATTCCCAACAGTCCACTCGGGTTGGGCCTTTGCGTTTGATTGAGAAATCCCCGACCAAGAACTCTGTCCCCTGGTGTTGCTTCCTCTCCCATTCCTTCCTCGATTACCAGTTCCTCGAGACCTCCACGCACTGACGTTTGAGGACCTGGAAGCTATTGCGTTTATGGTCCTGGGAGCTCCTACCCCCGCTCCTCTTGGGGTAAACCTGTTACCATAAGGAGGTGGTCTCGAGTTATTTCCTCGGAAGAAATTTCGGGGAGTCTTTCCTGTAAATGCCTGCGGTATTGATTCAGCTGGCCTGAAATCCCTTTTTATCCCCAGATGTTCTTCTGCATAACGAGCACATTCAACTGCCTCTGCCACCGTCAGTGGCTTCCACATTCTTACCATGGCTCTGATCCGAGGATTTAACCCAAATACGAAACGCTCGGCCTGGCGTTCATCCGTGTCTAGATAAGGAACATATTTCACAAGTTCCATGAACTTTATCTCGTATTCTTCCACGGTTTTACCACCTTGGGTTAGAGTATGGAAGGCTCCGACTTGCTGCTCTTGAAATAAAGGTGGTAAGTATTTCGCACGGAATCGGTCCACAAACAACTCCCAAGGAACAATATCTGAAGTGAGATGCAACTGTTTTTCCATATTTCCCCACCAAATCAGAGCATTCCCCCTGAGTTGGAATACAACGATCTTTGTTTTAGAAGTTGAAGAATATTCTCTTAATGCGAAGCATCTGATCATCCCTTCCAACCATGCTTCGGCATGTTCTCCAGCTCGTCCTCCAGAGAATTCCGGGAGTTTAATCTTTTGCAGTTCCCATGAAATATTTTCTCTATGAGTTTTGTCATCAAAATCCTTAGGCTTTTCTGAATGTCTTTCTTCTGGATGACGTCGTTCCTTCTTGTTCCTGGTCGACTGCGACCCTTTTAATGTTTCCAAAATGGCTTCTAATGAGCTCATCACAGTAGTAAGAACGGGTGGAGCAACAAGCGCGGACAGCGATCTGGATGGTGGCGATGGCGATGGTGAAGGTGGAGGTGGCGGCGATGCGTTTTGCTGGTGCTGCCGCCTTTGGTACATGTTAAACATTGTAACTTTTCCTGGAATAGATAATAAATTTATGAGAAATGGGAATTTTTTTTTTTGATTGATTAAATATAATTTTCGTAAAATTTGAGCTTGCATACGGGTATAGTTCTTTTGCTATTTTACCTACTGGCAGGTCTTACTGGTACCGAGGTCAATGAGGGTGGCAACGCGACCTCCTTGTCCTATGCAGGGTATTTTATGCGTATTAAATCTAGAGTGAAATGCAGGGTTTTTTTTTTTTTTAGATCATAGTTTTGTTTCGTAAAATTTGTCTAGAATGTTCAGTCCTAGATGCAGTTATTGAAGGGGTTATTGATTTTCAGCTACTGATGACTATAACTAATATTTGAATATTGATGATTTTTTTTTTTCTTTTACCATTGCGACTCTCCCCAATTTGTGTAATAACAGATGAGAGCCAAAATACAATTTTAAGTTCATTTTGTATAACAAAATATATATATATATATATATATATATATATATATATATATATTTATTGGCAATTACTTTATACCTCACTCAATTTTTACAATTAGCCTGAAACATATATATATTTTTAATTGCCTACGTGAGGGAATATTAACAGAGTTTCCATCATGATCAGGCAGAAAGGGAGAACTTAGCCACGAGGCTCACGGAAACTAGCCGACAAGGGGCTATAATTAACCGAACCATTTTCCCGTAAAATTTGCTTATGCTTCGTATGCAACTCGACTTCCTTATGGCAATTGCTATTATTAGTTATCGTTGGAAGAATAGGAATGATACTTAAGTCGGTATACGTAATTTATGGAAGACTAATTGGATTACCATCTATATTATGCTTAAATAATATTTTTAATAGTATATATAAGCAAAAATAGAAATAGTCGAATCATATATATATATTTTTTACACAGATACATACCTTTCGTAATGAGAAAGTATGTTTTTATATGGTATAATTTTAATTTAACTTGTGCTATCATAACCTAAGAATTAGCACTATAATAATACAATAATATATAGCCTTTATCTAACTATATGTGATCTAAAGGTTATATAATATCTTTGACGAAATTGAATTACATTTGACCATCCCACAAATGAAGAATACGAAAAAAGAAAACCCGAATTTTACTTTTAAAAGGAATCATTCTTCTCTGTTCTATGAAATCTCTTTTTAGTGCGGCACTTTTCTGGTCTTATGCCACTATGAAGAATGCAGATTGAAAATAGAATGTATAAAATATCATTGCTATTGTATTAATAATCTATATTTACATCGTTACGCCGATATAAATATACGGTTGGCCAAAGTTATTCTTAATTCCAGTGTTTGTAACTGTGCACGTGGCTTTGAAGTAAGGTGAAGCAGACGCGGAGAACACAGATAGATAGGTGAGTGGTTTCTTACTTCCTATCGTGGCTCCTCCTTTGAGCGCTACATTGGTGGTTTGAACCATTGACAACAAAACCGACAGATGGAAATTCAAAGCCTTCGTTTATTTTCTTATTTATGTTCTTCTGAAATTACACTAAGTTTTCTCACGCAAACGGATGGGTAAGATGCTGGTTCAATTCTTGGTAGACACGACCGGTGTCAATTTTAGGCACTGTCCGATTCTGTTCATAGAATTCCTGCAGTCGAGTTCGAGTTACCCATGAATCGAACAACGTTGGTCGCATAGGTGGGACTATATTGTATTTTCACGATTTGGGCATGTATTTATTTCTTCTGGTTACCATGTACTAGCGTTAGCTATGAGTCATGGAACCGTCTAATTTGACATTGGTTTTATTCATCCGGGATTTTCATATTTTGAAATTTCCTTTTTTGGAGAATCATTAACTGGCTCGTCGCTCGGGTACTAAATTTTTATGTGGAACCAGATGTTATTCATTATGTTATTTATGGAGCCGGTATGAGCGGTTTGATGGTCAAACCAGCGAAAATTACGGGCGAAGAACTCTTACATCGGTATGAACGCCTCAGAGAATATGATATCGGTATCTATCTGACTGTGAATTTGCCAAAGGCAATATAGAGGCGAGGGGTGAAAATATAAAGTCAAGGTTTGAACAGCGGGAGTTGTTAGAGCCCCGCCCTGTTTTATGGAGGGCAGCCATCTCTTTTGCCAGAGAACGCGACAGTTAGCAGAGGTTTGAGATGAAAAGCCCTCCGACATCATGAATTCTTAATGCAGAATTCAGTGTTTTTACGGTGAAATTACGCTGGTTTGATTATTTTCTAGTCTTCTCCAAAACGAGCAAATAAAAAATTCGAGGTGGGTAGCACTCATCTCGCATGTTTTGGTCATTATAGTCAATAATGCAATCAATGTTGCAATCTAGATAAACATGGTTGCATGCAGCAGAAGCCGCAGTATTAACTTTTCATGGAGGCATTCAGTTACTATGGCATGCTTGTAACCCCGATTGAAGCAAGACGGTGGAAATATTTGTACTTGGTCGCCTTACGACATGTAACTATGGTGTACTAATCCTGTAATGGGCAGAGCAGGCAGAGAAAGAAAGCCTTTCTTTGGCAGGCGTAGCTCAACTAATACCCACATTCTTCTTGGTTAAATGTTAATTGACTCTTGAAAATTCACGTACAGGAACAGGTTTACAATGATTGGCATCGATGAGACTTTACTGATTGTAAGCCATGACGGGTATTTTGGGTTTATATTTATAGCTCTAAAGGTACAGCTATACAGTCACAAAGTATTATATTTACTGTTAATCCTCTTGAACCATACTTTTGACCAGAATTGTCTGTCTCATATTTGAAACTTTAATTATTCATTCAGCAAGATCTGTTCTTGGTTTTTGAACTTCCATAATTTCAATTATATTACTTCCTTTTTTGTGTAATTAGTTCAAATTTTAGGGAAAAGTATGATTTATGATACTTGATATAGGCCTAATCTGCATATACATATAAAGTAACTTTGGATCACCCTTGTATAAATTCTGAAGACTCAAGCAGGTTTAACATCAATCTAACAGGTCCGAGAGTTTGAACAAGAGCTCTGATCTGTATTAATGTTTGTCCACTTTAAATTTGGAACAACCATAGACTGGTTTTAAACATGCAGAAGCTTATAAATGAAATTTAATGGGCCTATAAGGTCGAAAAAGGGTTTGAAACACCCTCTGATACCATGTGTAATGACTCACGTTGGAATTATCCTAACTTTTCCACTTAATTTCAGAGATTTGCTAGAGATAGACTTAATGTAAATTGACCAACAGGGTAATTACTGCTATAGCTATCATCCTTTCCATGAATAAAATCTAAGTATACATATATTTCAGCAGCAATATGGTTAAATGAAGATCAGCAGTGAAATTTTAATCTTTCATAAGGAACTAGCCTATACATAGAAAAATACCTGGAATAGAGCTGATGACTTAATGGTGGTTCTCCTGGTGATGCTCCTAGTGATGCTGTGAACCGCTTACCGAAACAATCAAATCCTCCCATCCAATCTAGGAACAATCCTAGACCCAGAGAATGTCTCCTCTGGCCCCCGTGCCCAGAATTCCAAGAACCCCGAGACTCCCTTTCAGCACAAATCCTTTCCCTCCATAATATCACTTGGTAATCATGCAGAATTTCCAAAAGACCCCCTCCTCTTTCACCTTCGGATCATCCTCTTTATATAACTTTCTCCACTGTCATACATCCCCCTCCCCTCCCCCACCGCCTTTTCTCCATCAAGATTTGATCTTCATAAATGAAGGTACGAATGTGATTTATGGAGATGTGATTGCTATTAAAGAGGAGATGTGATCTATGGTTATCAAATCTGTTTAGGGGTATACGGCTTAAATTTAGAGTACCTTTATGTTTAAGGCTTATGTTGGAATATTTAATTAACTATATATATATATATATATATATATATATATTTTAATTAACTTAAATTTATTTTCTTTTTATTAGTCCTTTTCATATAATGTATACTTAGTTAATATGAATATTAATCTGGAATCTTAATATTAATCTCTAACTCAGGTAATCTTGATATTAGTAGTTAGGTGTACTAGTGCGATGTGTGCGAGAAAGGCAGGTGTAGATATCAAATGCATATATCGTACACACGCTAATATCATTGTGTATAACTCGGGAATGGGTTCTTACAGTAATATTCCTAATTAGCAATGGCTAATTGGAATATTCGATTTTGCTCAATTTTGCCTTCTATAGTTTATTTATAAATAAAAAGGTGAGTAAAGGGGGATATAACTCACTTTGGGAATAAAGTCACTCCCTAGTAGCACAACGTTGTAACTTAAAGGGAGCCAAGGGGGGCCAAGGACCACGTAGAGAGGGGGCCCACCTATGCACTAGGAGGGACTGCGCAGATGGAGAGGAACACGTGGCAAGAGGGAGGCTACATTGAGGAGATGGGCCTTAGGGTTTTGAGAGAGGCCAACGTTATAAGAGAGGGAGGAGCCTCTTCATTTGGTCATTGGATTTTATGCATTTGAGCTAGTCACTTCGACTTCTTGAGCACGCTGGCTGTTCAGCCTGTCTGCAGCACTGTTTAGTGCATCGAGTGTCTCCGATCGAAGATCTCACCCTTAGCCTCGAGGGACTTCGAGTGCCTGCTCGGGCAAGGTAGTTTCATCATCATTTTGTGGGAGGATTGATGTTTGGGTTTTCTTGCGGAGCTGGGCATTCAGAGACTGCGCAGTCTTGAGAGGGAGGACGCAGTCCATTCTAGGGGAGCTCCGAATTGAGTTTCTTGCAGGGGTTTTGAGCTCGGAGATTGAGCAAGGGATCAACCCTTGCCTGTCGGAGGATTTTGGTGGAGTTTGAGGCTGCATTTCAGTGGTTTCTATTCAGCCTCTGCGCAGAGGCTTGGAGGACAACGTAATTCCCCAAGGGGATGATTTCCGGGGGTCAGCCATTTCAGATATGATTTCTGGGTTTTGTTGTGATTGATGAGTAGAGGTGGATTCCATATTTTCAACTCATTCCGGCAAGGGGATCAGCCCCAAATCATCAGTTCATTTCAGCAGTAGCAGCTACACGGCAGTTTTCCAGCAGCTGGGACGCAGTTCAGAGAGCAGCCATTTCTTGGACATTCTAAGAGTATTTCTTCACTTGCTTTGATCAAGTCTAGGTGCCATCACTCTGATCACCTATTGTACTTCATTATAATTCTCAGTATAATAAAATGGCTTAACATTTTCTCTCTATATTTCTGGAGCATTTGTTATACATTCTATCTATGCTACTGTATGTCTGCATTACTGTTATTTTTATATCTTCGGGCATTCTAGTTCTATACCACTTGGTGTGTTTTCCTCATACTCTTAGACAGAGTCTGGAAAGGGCCAGGTAGCCTCTAGATCTCACCCTCTTCTCAGAGGTGAAAGATTGGGTAAACGCCCTCCCAGTCCATCTTTGGTTGGCGTTTGCTTGTGTTTGAGGGATATCCCTGAAAAGGGATATTATAGTGGTATCGGAGCATAGTTCTGGCTCAGCCCGTGGAGCTAGTTGTCTATGACACCGGGGAAGAAGCCCTACATTTGTTAAAGAGGCAGGAAGTACAGAGATCTTGAGCGTAGGTTGGAGAACACCTACGGAGAAGGAGACTGTGTTCGGGTGGTGGACACGGAACAGGAGGAGCCTGTGATAGACACAGAGCAGGAGGAGCCTGTGTTAGATTCAGAGCAGAGAGAGCCGATGGCAAATGATAGTGAGGCAAAACAGTTTGGGGAGGCACTCCTCAAATCGGTGCAGGATCTAGCGAGACAGATTGAGGTAATGGGTCAGAAATTCACCGGTGTGGAGGCTAGACAGCGTGAGACCCCACGGGTTTTCCAGGTAGGTAAGGGATCGGGTACATCCCACCATTTGTCGAAGCATGGTGCTACTCAGCGTGATACTACTCAGCAGATGGCTTCACATGCACCTACACGCTCTACCATGCCCACTTTCTTGGGAGCAGACACAGGGGCAAGAGCCCAGCAGGAGACAGAGCCCGGCCATATGGGCGATTATTTTGCAGAGTATCAAGCCCATGGGCAGGAGTTCAGGGATGCTCTCTCGTTCAGAGATTTTGTTCAGCTCCAGCGAGACAGTAGACCCCGCGACCATCATAGAGGGCACGGGCATTATCATGATGGAGATACCCACTGCACAGCTAGCAGATTCCACTTTCCCACGTTTGATGGTTCATCAAACAGTTCGGCGAAGTCTTGGGTGGAGAAGCTGGACATCTATTTCCAACTTAACCAGATGTCGGAGACGGAGGCCATCAAGTTGGCGACATTACATTTGGATGGTGAGGCCCAGGATTGGTGGTTCCATGGGATGGTTACACTCGGACATTCTACAATGACGACATATGCCGAGTTCACCAGGAGGTTGATAAAGAGATTTGACCGGAGGGATCCGGAATAGCACTTTGTTGAGCTGACAAGGCTCAAACAGACCAGGAGCCCAAAGACATACATTGCAGACTTCTTGTGGGTTTCAGTGATGGTGCCAGATCTATCCGCAGCGCAAATGATCTAAATGTTTGTTGAGGGGTTAGCAGAGCCACTTCGAGGTCTAGTCAGATCTACTAGACTAGCCACATTCCAGGATGCTATTAGCAGGACCCGGACACCTTACCCCCAGAGACAGGCTTTCCAACCCAATGAGAAGGATGTGAGGACTCCGCCTCCAAAGGGGAATCCAGGACGAGCACAGATGGATGATGATGCCAGGAGGGAGTTGAAGAAGAAGCGGTTGTGCTTCACCTGTTAGGAGCCGTGGGCATTGGGACATAGATGTACTGCTGGCAAAGCACATTTTATTGAGGTCTTCTCCGAGAGCAGCGGAGAAGAGGATGAGGAGGAGGACATGGAGGTCGGAGACAGTCATGCAGCGCAAGATCCTTTGCCACCTCCACCACCAGCAGTAGGTGGTGCGGTTTTTGCACCTACCGGAGGGGCCCTTGCAGCATTGCGAGGAGTTCCCAAGTATTTGATGCTGCGTGTACGGGGGTCAGTACGTGGCCAGCGAGTATCAGTTTTGGTGGATAGTGGGGCAACCCACAACTTCATCGATGCACAGATGGTTAAGCGGAGAGGTATTCAGACTGAGAGCTTCGATGTATTTTCAATTTTGGTCCCAGGAGATCAGACCATGATGTGTGCTCGTTATGTTCCAGAGTTATCAGTGACGATGGGCACCTACACACTGACAGATCACTTCTTCGTGGTCAATATTCCGGACACCAACATGGTACTGGGTGTTCAGTGGCTTATCACTCTAGGGAAGGTCACTACAGATTGGAAGGCCCTAGAGATGGAGTGGGATGATGAGAAGACAGGGAGGCATGAGAAGATACGGGGACAGCACACATATCCGCCTCAGACTGTTTCGGCTCATCGGATGGAGGCAGTCTTCCATAAGGGAGACGTAGAGTGGGCAGTGGAGCTGCGTGCATCAGAGGCAGGGACTACAAGGTAGACGGTGCACCCTGAGATACAGTCCATCCTTGACAGGTATGCCACAGTGTTTGGGGATATTCCGCCGAGACAGCCACCAGACCGAGGGTTTGAGCACACCATTGAACTTGAGCAGGGCATACAGGCAATGATTACTACCCCCTATAGGCATCCCAAAGCCTATCGGGATGTGATTGAGCGGGCCATCCAGGAGTTGCTGGCTCGTGGGCACATCCGGCCAAGCACGAGTCCTTTTGCTTCTTCCGTGGTGTTGGTGAAGAAGAAGGACGACACCTTGAGGATGTGTATTGACTACAGGGCCCTAAACAAGAAGACCCTGAAGAACAGGTACCCTATACCCAGGATCGATGAGTTGATGGATGAGTTGAGAGGAGCCCAGTTCTTCTCAAAGATTGATTTGAGATCGGGGTACCATCAGATTCGCGTGAGGGAACAGGACATTCCCAAGACCACCTTCAGGTGTCACTATGGGCACTTTGAGTTTTTGGTGATGCCCTTCGGGTTAACTAACACCCCAGCGACATTCCAATCTTGCATGAATCACATCTTCCACAGTCACTTGAGGAAGTTTGTGTTGGTGTTCTTTGATGATATCCTCATTTACAACAGGACTTGGGAGGAGCATCTCCAGTACATTGAGGCAGTGTTGCGTATTTTGGACGAGCAGCAGTTCTATGCCAAGCTCTCCAAGTGTGAGTTTGGGTTGACGGATATGTTGTACTTGGGACATATCATAGGGGTGGACGGAATGAGAGTCCACGAGGAGAAGATCAAGAACATCAGAGATTCGCCGAAGCGGAGGAATGTGACAGAACTTCGAGGATTCATTGGCATTTGCACTTATTACAAGAAGTTCGTCAAGAGTTTCTCACAGCTTGCTGCACCCCTTACAAATTTGACGAAGAAGGGGGCATTCAGTTGGTCGGATATAGTGTAGCGAGCCTTTAACAGGCTCAAGGAGGTGATGAGCAGCTGCCCTGTGCTAGCATTGTCGGATTTTACGCAGCCATTTGTTTTGGAGTGTGATGCGTTGGGAGAGGGGATCGGCGCAGTATTGATGCAGGGAGGTCACCCTATAGCCTTTGAGAGTCGGAAGCTCCTTCCACACGAGAGGTTGTATTCTATATACGACAAGGAGATGTTGGCCATTATGCATACATTGGCCAAATTCCGACAGTATTTATTGGGTAACAGGTTCAGGGTGAGGATTAATCACAACAGCCTCAGGTTCTTTTTGGAGTAGAAGGAGCTACAGGAGAAGCAGCAAAAGTGGATCAGTAAGATCCAGGCATATGACTTTGACATTGAGTATGTCAAGGGTAAGAACAACGTGGTAGCAGATGCCCTTTCACGTAGACCAGCCACATTGTCTCTTATGAGCTCGGATACAGAGTAGAGGGCTCGACTTTTAGTAGAGTACTCCAAGGACAGATTCACATGTGAGGTTCTGGATGGACAAGTGGCGGATGACAGGTACAGGGTGGTCGATGAGATCATCTACTACAGGGACCAGATCTTCTTGACTGAGGGATCTCAGCTCAAGAAGAAGATACTTCAGGCATCACATGATTCACCATTGGCCAGCCATCAGGGGTTTACCAAAACCTACAAGGCCATTAGAGAGAGGTTCTCATGGAAGGGCCTCAAGGAGGACGTACTCCAGCACATCAGGAAGTGCGACATTTGCCAGAGGAACAAGGGGGAAATGAGCCATCCCGCAGGATTATTGCAACCTCTTCCCATTCCGGAGGGGAAATGGGAGAGTATTTCGATGGACTTCATCACAGGGTTGCCCATGGTGCAGGGCAAGGATTGTATCTTTGTCGTCGATGATCAACTAACCAAGTATGCACATTTCTTCGCCATATCCGCGCACTACACAGCAGCACAGGTGGTCGAGCTGTTCTTCAGAGAGGTTTTCAGGCTACATGGTCTTCCTAAGACCATCATCAGTGACAGGGACAGCTGCTTCATGGGCAAATTTTGGCAGGAGCTTTTCCGATTGGTGGGGATGGAGTTGACGCCAAGTACTAGTTATCACCCACAGACAGATGGGCAAACGGAGATAGTTAACAAGTGGCTGGAGGGCTACTTGCGTAACTATGTCAATGGGCAACAGCGAGCATGGCTGAAGTGGCTGCATCTGGGAGAGTACTGCTACAACACTACACATCACATGTCCATTGGTATGTCTCCATTTTACGCTTTGTATGGATATCATTCTTTGTCTTTTGCTGATATGACGTTTGGTGCTAGCAAGGCTCCAAGAGCCAAGCTTTGGATCCAAGAGAGTCAGGATATTCTCCGAGCTCTCAAGGATAATATGGCTGCAGCTCAAAACCAACAGAAGTTGTATGCCGACAGAGGTCGGGTGGAGAGACAGTTTGAGGTAGGGGACTTAGTCTACCTACGATTACAGCCATACCGACAGTCGTCACTGAAGTAGAAGGGAGATGAGAAGCTCAAGCCCCGCTTTTATGGGCCACACAGGGTGATACGCAGGATTGGGCAGGTTGCATATGAGTTGGAGCTGCCCCAAGGCAGCAAGATTCATAACGTTTTTCATGTGTCATGCCTGAAGAAGGCACTGGGGCAGCAGGTGACAGTGACAGATGAGCTACCACCCACGGATGATGAGGGGCATTTGGTGTTGCAACCAAAGGCTATTATTGATACCAAGGAGAGGCAGCTACGGAGCAAGATAATCCAGGAATTCTTGGTGAGGTGGGAGAATTTGCCGGATGAGGATGCCACTTCAGAGAGTGATAAAATTTTGCAGCATCCATCACTTCAGTTGCTTGAGGACAAGTAACATTTTGCCGAGGGAGACTGTAATATTCCTAATTAGCAATGGCTAATTGAAATATTCGATTTTGCTCAATTTTTCCTTCTATAGTTTATTTATAAATAAAAAGGTGAGTAAAGGGGGATATAACTCACTTTGGGAATAAAGTCACTCCCTAGTAGCACAACGTTGTAACTTAAAGGGAGCCAAGGGGGGACAAGGACCACGTAGAGAGGGGGCCCACCTATGCACTAGGAGGGACTGCACAGATGGAGAGGAGCATGTGGCAAGAGGAAGGCTACGTTGAGGAGATGGGCCTTAGGGTTTTGAGAGAGGCCAACGTTATAAGAGAGGGAGGAGCCTCCTCATTTGGTCATTGGAGTTTATGCATTTGAGCTAGTCACTTCGACTTCTTGAGCACGCTGGCTGTTCATCCTGTCTGCAACACTGTTTAGTGCATCGAGTGTCTCCGATTGGAGATCTCAGCCTTAGCCCCGGGGGACTTCGAGTGCCTGCTCCGGCAAGGTAGTTTCATCATCATTTTGTGGGAGGATTTATGTTTGGGTTTTCTTGCAGAGCTGGGCATTCAGAGACTGTGCAGTCTTGAGAGGGAGGACGCAGTCCATTCTAGGGGAGCTCCGGATTGAGCTTCTTGCAGGGGTTTTGAGCTTGGAGATTGAGCAAGGGATCAGCCCTTGCCTATCGGAGGATTTTGGTGGAGTTTGAGGCTGCATTTCAGTGGTTTCTATTCAGCCTCTGCACAAAGCCTTGGAGGACAGCGTAATTCCCCAAGGGGGTGATTTTCAGGGATCAGCCATTTCAAATATGATTTCTGGGTTTTGCTGTGATTGATGAGTAGAGGTGGATTCCAGATTTTCAGCTCATTCCGGCGAGGGGATCAGCCCCAAATCATCAGTTCATTTCAGCAGTAGCAGCTATACGGCAGTTTTCCAGTAGCTGGGATGCAGTTCAGAGAGCATCCATTTCTTGGACATTCTGAGAATATTTCTTCACTTGCTTTGATCAAGTCTAGGTGCCATCACTCTGATCACCCATTGTACTTCATTATATTTCTCAGTATAATAAAATGGCTTAGCATTTTCTCTCTATATTTATGGAGCATTTGTTATACATTCTATCTATGTTATTGTATGTCTGCATTACTGTTATTTTTATATCTTTGGGCATTCTAGTCATATACCACTTGGTGTGTTTTCCTCATACTCTTAGACAGAGTCTGGAAAGGGCCAGGTAGCCTCTAGATCTCACCCTCTTCTCAGAGGTGAAATATCGAGTAAACGCCCTCCCAGTCCATCTCTGGTTGGAGTTTGCTTGTGTTTGAGGGGTATCCCTGAAAAGAGATATTACAAAGAAAGACTAGACCATAACCCCAACTATGACACAACCACCTAATGATGATCCTAGACCTCCCGACACTGCCTCTTCAACTCTTGGCAGATAGACACTAGTACAATTTTTACAATAATGTATTTACAATGACTTAGTACAATGATACCTTTACAGTGACTGTATGCAGTGCTCCCCACTTGAAGACTTCATGTGATGAACTCCCTGCTACTGTTTTGCACCTTTATTGTTGCTCTTGTCATGCTACCCTCTGCTGCACCTTGCTTTGCTTTGCTGCCCTAGAAAGTCTGGTCCTTTGCAGCCCTTGACAACACATGATCTAACTTTTTCCTGCCTTCTAGGAGCTCGATATTGAATCTGGTGTATCTCTGTTATTTCAGATCCCCAATATGTGATTTTCGGCCCTGTAGTAGTCCTCTGAGTCTTCTTTCCAATGCCATAGGTCTGATCCAATTTGGATTTTTCAAGGGATAGTTATGCCCAATCTCTCACAATGCCCTAATTATGGACTGTTTCAGTAGAGCAAACTTGTACAGCGTGCCATGTGTCATTGTTTCTTCATTCGGCTCTGAAATTCATACAGCGAAAACTACAATCCGTGCACTATCTGCCACTTTTTACAAAATTCCAATTCGATACTCAGAGAGAGAGTTATGATGATTTTCCCAAGGTCACTTCTTTGAGATGAATTTCAGGAGCCTGCAAAAACACTGACTTCCACAGATCATATCTCTGAAAATATTGCGCACCTTGATCTGAAATTTTTACAGGAGCATCCTCAGGATTTCGGCTTCGCCTCATAAAAATTTCAGCTTTTGAACCTTCATAGAAAAAAAGTTAGAGTGCAAATGCCACGATGACCTGTTTCAGATGGAAAAATCCCTACATAAGGAGGATATGAGGATCACAAATTATATAAATGCTTAGGTTGAGAGGGGCTTCAACAAGTGAACGTGGGAGGGATTTTAGGAGCTTAAAAATTTTTAATTATTGACTTTTCAATGACCCATGCCACAACCCCATGGGGTTTTAGCCCACTAACTGGGGTTACAAACTTCAAACATGAATATCTCTCAAACCGTGAACAATTAACGTGGCGTGCCATATATCAACGGAAACATCTCAACAAGTAGAAACCATCAAAAGCATTCTTGACTCAAAATATAGTAATTTGGTAAGTCAAAATTCCCATGCAATATTGAGGTAGCCCCTAGTGCTACTTGGGTTGACATCAATGACAACCGCTGATCAACAATCTCCCCCTTTGGCATTGGTGGCAACACAAGTACTCCTCCTACGATCATGACACCTCTTCCTACAACATTCTCTCCCCCTTTGACATCAATGGCAAAGGGTAACTCCCCCTGACACACAACCATCCTGCGGACCTGCACACACTTCCACTCCCCCTTTATATTATGAATAAGGAAAATCTAATGAGAACGTGGGAGAATCCTAAGCTTTTGGCAAAGATATTCAAATGCTTCACGAGGTAAAGGTTTACTGAAGATATCAGCGATTTGTTCTTTTGTACCAACATACTCAAGTTTGATATTATTTTCAGCGACTTGTTCTCTAACAAAATGATATTTTATCGAAATGTGTTTTGTTTTTGAATGCATGACAGGATTCTTGGAGATGTTGATGGCACTGGTGTTGTCACAGAATATGGGAACAGGCTCACTGAATTGTACTTGAAGATCTTGCAAAGTTTTTTTCATCCAAAGGACTTGAGTACAACATGCTGCCACTACAATGTATTCTGGTTCTGTTGTAGATAACGAGATTGAGGTTTGCTTTTTTCTCAACCATGATACGAGACAACCATCTAGATAGAATGCTTCTCCACTAGTACTCTTACGATCATCAACGCTTCCTGCCCAATCTGCATCTGTAAAGGCTTGAATAATGAGATTGTTACCCTTGGGATACCACAAGCCATATTCTTCTGTGCCCTTTAGATATCGAAGAATTCTTTTGACAACAATAATATGTGATTCTTTTGGTGCTGCTTGGAATCTTGCTACTTGTCGAATTGCTTGCATAACATCTGGCCGGGAAGCTGTTACATATAGAAGACTACCAATCATAGATATGTACAACCTCTGATTCACATCCTTAGATGAGTCATCTATGCTCAATTTGCAACCTGTTACCATCGGGGTAAGGACGGGTTTGCAATATTCCATTTTGAATTTCTTGAGCATTTCCTTGATGTACTTGGCTTGACATATAAATATTCCTTTCTCTTGCTGAGATATTTGAAGCCCTAAGAAGTATGTCAGCTCACCAAGTAAAGACATCTCGAACTCACTTTGCATATTTGTAGAAAAGTTCTTACTTAGTTGATCATCATTGCTACCAAATATTATATCATCCACATATACCTCAACAATTGTTAAATTATCTTTATCTATTTGTACATAAATATTGCTATCAACAGTACCTTTCTTGAACCCTTGTTGACGTAGATATCCATCAAGAGGAGCATACCATGCTCTGGGAGCCTACTTGAGACCATATAGAGCCTTCTTTAACCTGCAGACATAGTCTTCTTTTTGTGATAGTAGAAAACCTTTAGGTTGTTCGATGTAAACTTCTTCTTCTAATTCTCCATTCAGAAATGCTGACTTAACATCCATTTGGTAGACTTTGATTTTTCTTGAACATGCATAGGCGAGAAAAATTCAGATGTCTTCCATTCTGGAAATTGGTGAAAATGTTTCATCGAAATCAATTCCTTCCACTTGTGCATAGCCTTTGCAAACCAATCTTGCTTTGTTTCTGGTAACCTGCCCATCTTCATTCAATTTGTTCCTGAACACCCATTTAGTCCCAATGAAATTTTTATCTTTTGGTCATGGAACTAATTCCTAGGTGTTATTCTTCTCAATTTGATCCAATTATTCATTCATAGCTGCTACCCAATGTTCATTTTGGCTGGCTTCCTCAAAACTACTAGGCTCAAAGGTTGCTAGAAAAGCAATGTGAGCTTGTTGTGATGAACGAAGCTGTCGACCTTCATTTATGTCACCAATGATTTGATTTGATGGATGGTTCTTTTGAATCCATTCTTTTGTTCTCTTTGGAGGAGCTTCTTGTTGTTGTTCTGGTATATCTTGATGATCATTATTTACTTCTTCCTGGTTGATAGTTGCTTCTTGTTCTAGAATTTTCTTTGTGTCTTTTTCAACCTCTGTCTCAAGTTTCAAAGATTCTAGATCCTCATCATTATTTGTTAGAACACCATCTTCGTCAAATGTAACATTTATGCTCTCCACTATCTGTTTTCGTCTTAGATTATAGCATTTATAGGCCTTTCTTTTGCATGAGTAACCAACAAAGATACCTTCATCAACACGTGATTCAAACTTACCCAAATTTTGATCTTCTCTTTTGATATAACATTTTCTTCCGAAGATTCTGAAATATTTTACATTAGCTGGTTTTCCTTTCCATAATTCATATGGAGTCTTGTTGCAATTATTTCTAAGAAGACTTCAGTTGATAATGAAGACTACCATATCAATTGCTTGAACCCAGAATTTTTCATCCAATTTTGAGTCCTTCAACATTGTTCTACCCATTCTGCATTTATTTGTTCTTTCTTTCAACAACTCCATTTTGTTGAGGTGTTCATGTATGTTGAAAATGTCTTTTTATTCCATTTTCACACATTATTGCGTAAATAATTTGGAAGTGAATTTCCGTCATTATCCGATCTTAGATGCCTTTGCTTTTCAAATCAGTTTCATTTTTAATTAACTCCTTGTAGATCTTAAAGCACCAAATGTCAATTTTTTTTGTAAAATCGATTTTTATCGTCATCTTGGTAGAAGTCATCTATCATTAACATGAAATATAATTCTCCATCTAGTTTTCCTCTCACGTGATCACATAGATCATCTTGTATCAATTCCAATGGATGTGATGCTATGTTCTTTTGTTTTTAATTGGTCTCTAGATTCACTTTCCAAGCCATGTGCCTCATATTCTGTGTTGGAAGGTTTATTCTTTTACTTACATCGTCTTTTTCTTATCCTGACAATATTGTCAAAGTTTATGTGACCCATTCGTTTGTGCCATAACCAAATTTCATCTTCTTTAGCTAGTAGACATGCTTTAGTTGCTTCATCCAGAATATATATGTCGTTTGGAGCTCAACTTGCTGTAGCCACAATTTTACCATACCTGCCTTTCCTGATTTCACATTTTGTGGAGTTGAATAGCATTGTGTGTCCTTGATCACACATTTGTCCAACATTGAGCAGATTGTGATTCATGTTTTCAACCAATAGAACATTCTTGGCTAGAACATCTTTGATTCCGAGAGTGACGGTACCTGATCCTATAACATTTGAAGATCCATCATTTCCAAAGGATACGGTTCCATCCTTCTTCTCTTTCAGAGATACAAATTTCCTTCTATCTCCAGTCATATGCATTGAGCAACCGCTGTCAACATACCACACATCTTTGTTGTTTTGAGCCTTAAGAGCGAAAGCACAATTATCAGTCTTCTTCTTCTTCCATGTTCATTCATTATGTGGCTTCGAAGATTCTTCTGGAGGATTTTCAAGTCTGCAGTCTCTAGCTATGTGTCCAAAGTTCTGACATTTGTAACATTCCATATTATTTCTTAAATGTTCAAATCTATTGATGTTTCGTTGAGCCCTGGGAGGTTCATATTTGAAGGATCTCCTGGAATTGTATTGGTTCCTAGGGTACGTGCGACATTCTACAGCTTTATGACCAAATTTTCCACATGAATAACAATAGCCATGAAAAATATGTTGGTACCTAGATGGAAATCTTCGTCGAGGAATCGTCTTCCAAGGATGTTCTTGCGAATCTTGTCCAATGAAGTCTACATGCATGTCAGATCTCATAGGTTCATTGTATTTTGTTGTAGAAGGTCTTGCTTCTTCTTCTTTGTAACCAAGGCCAGTTCTGTCGTTGTAAGATCGTTGATTGTTGATGATTTCTTCCAAGGCCCTTGAGATGTTAGCATAGTTTTGGACAGTTTTTCCCTTCTTCACTTCCTTACGCAACGAGACTACTTCAGCTTCTAATGCTTCCCTTTCTTGGTTGCTTTCTTCCAACTTCTTTTGAAGTGACTCTTCAATACATTTGTGTTCTTCAACCTCAATTTTGAGACCTTGAACTTGTTCTTCAAGAGTGTTGGAACGGATCTTCTCAGCATTGAGCTCTTTTATAAGTTTGATTGCCTCCTCATAAAATTCTTCTATGGTCAACCCTTCTTCTTCATTGTTTGATACTTCTTGTTTATTGTGCTTGGCCATAAACAATACTTTCTCATTGGCTTTTTCTTTGCTGTCACTTTCTTCATCGGATGATGAGCTATCTTCTTTAGAGAGAGTTCCTTTTGGATCCTTTCTTTTTGCCTTGCTTGTTGAATTTCTTAAAGCCTTTCTTTCCTTTTGAGTTGCCATCACTTTTGTTCAGACATTTTGCTACAAAATGCCCAACCTCACCACAACCGAAACATATCAATGGAAGTTTACCTTTGAATTTTCCCTTACCAATTTTTAGTTTTCTCGTAAAGTAAGCATATTCTTCATCTGAAAGACCTTCTCCATCATCTCCCTTTTCTTCACACTTGCAAGTGCATGTCTTTTCAATTGAAGGTTTTTTTCCCTTATTGGTTTTCTTAGATGCAACGAACATAGTTTCTATATGCGAAGTACCCTCTTCTTCATCAAGTCTCATTTCATATGCTATGAGAACTCCACGTAATTCCTCTTTGCTGATTTTGTCCAGATTTGCATTGTATTCTAAGACCGATACCTTTGGGTTGAATCTCCCTGGTAACGTTCTAAGAATCTTTCGTATAATAGTCTTCTCGTCAACTGGCTCTCCCAATCCTTCCAGAGTATTGGTTATTTCATCAACGTATTGAAAGTATGCAGCAATGTTGCAATCTTCTTTCATTCCGAGTTGCTCAAATTTTGCTCTATAGATTTGAAGCTTTTCTTCTTTGACATTTGAGTCACCTGCATATATATTCTCAAGCTTGTCCCATACATTTTTGGCGGTTTTACAACCCAACACCTTATGATAAGTAGATTCAATAAGTCCACTAATAATAATATTCTTTGCTTTTGCATCATTTACCAAATTCTTCTTACCTTGTTCATCTGCAGTTGATGTAAATCCATTTTGAACAGTGTCCCATACTTCGTAACCTTGCGCCAAGAGATAGACCTCTATTCTTCCTTTCCAGAGTGCATAATTATTTTCATTGAATAGAGGTACACCATTCTTGGTATGCTCCATGACCTCCTTCCAGCTGTTAAACTGCTATTGAAGGAACCAAGCTCTGAAACCAATTGTTGGAAATACTGAGAGGGGGGGTGAATCGGTATTCCTTTCAATTAGAGTATTAGTTAATCTTCAATTATTATCAGTGTTTGTACAATGATAGTAGCAACCAAGAGGAACACAAATGCACACAGTTTTTAAGGTGGAAACCCACTCTGGGACAAAAACCACCTAATGCTTTTCTAATAATTCTTTAATATTCAACTCCAATTGAAAATAAAGCTCCAACTTCCTAGAATCTAGAAAAGCATTCTTCTCCAGCTCCCACTGGATGGACGCTCCAACGTCCGAGATTCTTCAGTAGTCAACTAAATGGATGCCCCAACACCCAATGAGCTACAACTCACCCTAGCACCACCCTACCACCCTATAGAAGAATAAAATAAGAATGGACTCCCGTACCAGGGAAAATGGTCCACTTTACAATGATATAGAATGATGTAGAAGAAGAATATATAATAGACCATAACCCCAACTTTGACACAACCACCTAGTGATGATCCTAGACCTCCCAACACTGCCTCTTCAACCCTTGGCAGATAGACACTAGTACAATTTTTACAATAATGTATTTACAATGACTTAGTACAATGATACCTTTACAATGATTGTATGCAGTGCTTCCCACTTGAAGACTTCATATGATGAACTTCTTGTTGTTGTTATGCACCTTGGTTGCTGCTCTTGTCATGCTACCCTCTGTTGCACCTTGCTTTTCTTTTCTGCCGTAGAAATTCTGGTCCTTTGCAACCCTTGAGAACACAATATCTAGCTTTTTCTTGCCTTCTAGGATCTTGATATTGAATCTAGTGTCTCTTTGTTATATCAGATCCTCAGTATCTGATTTTCGGTCCTGTAGTAGTCCTCTGAGTCGTATTTCCAATGCCACAGGTCTAACCCAATTTGGATTCTTCAAGGGAGAGTTATGCCCAATCTCTCACAATGCCCCAATTATGGACTGTTTCAGTAGAGCGAACTTGTATGGCGTGCCATGTGTCATTGTTTCTTCATTCGGCTCTGAAATTGATACAGCATAAACTACAGTCCATGCACTATCTGCCAATTTTTACAAAATTCCAATCTGATACTCAGAGAGAGAGTTATGACGATCTTCCCAAGGTCACTTCTTTGAGATGAATTTCAGGAGCTTTCAAAAACACTGACTTCCATAGATCATATCTCTGAAAATATTGTGAAACTTGATCTGAAATTTTTATAGGAGCTTCCTCAGGATTTCAGCTTCACCTCATAAAAATTTCAGCTTTTGAACCTTCGTAGAAAAAAAGTTAGAGCGCAAATGACATGATGACCTGTTTCAGATGGCGAAATCCCTATATAAGGAGGATATGAGGATCACAATTTATATAAATGCTTAGGTTGAGAGGGGCTTCAACAAGTGAACGTGGGAGGGATTTTAGGAGCTTAAAAATTATTGATTATTGACTTTTCAATGACCCATGCCACAACCCCATGGGGTTTTAGCCCACTAACTGGTGTTACAAACTTAAACCAGAATATCTCTCAAACCGTGAAGAATTACGTGGCTTGCCATATATCAGCAGAAACATCTCGACAAGTAGAAACCATCAAAAGCATTCTTGACCCAAAATATAATAATTTGGTAGGTCAAAATTCCCATGCAATATTGGGGTAGCCCCTGGTGTTGCTTAGGTTGACATCAATGACAACTGCAGATCAACATGTTCCTTATGGCATGGTTAGGATGGACTTTCAGAGTTGGGGGTAGACAGGTCACAGGTGCAAGTTGGCATCATCAACGGGCCCAAGGACTTTTGGAGGGGGTTTTGAGGAGTTTTTATGAGGTCCATGTGAAAATTTATGAATATTACTTATGCAGAAACCCTACTATTAAATCTAGTTATACTTCTCCTACTTAAACAAGTTATTAATCTGAAATTTCAGCATTAACATCGAAGTAAACACATTAACGGTCTACACAGATACAGATCGAAACTGAATACATGCACATGACAAACTGACACACAGGTTTTTCTGGACAACTATCCCCAAAAAAACCCAATGCAGGAAAACCAATCTTCTGGCTGCTGGAGGATTTATATTATTAAGTAGATTCTAAGTACAACAAATCTAAGCACCTTCCTGGTTAACCTGACAGAGAAAAACAAAATCTGCAGCAATACCTCTGTTCTAGAGACAGAAAACTGGACTAATTCACACCCTCAAACGAGATTTACAGAACTCGGCCCTTTCAGTCTTCAGAAGCCCCAGCACTACTCTGAAGCCCTCTGCGTTAGCTGTGCTAGAATGTGGTTGCCCATGCGCTGCTCACTAAGGGCCTGCGTCACCCCAGACTGGGTTACGCTACCCTGGTTGGGCCTGCGTCAGCCCTGCTGCCTTCCTACTACCTATGCATTGCCCTTTCTGGGCCTGCGTAGCACCTGCAGAGCACCTGAAGCCCTCTGCATTGTGCAACTATTGCGTAACTGCTGCGTAGTTGCTGCTTCCTCTGCGCTACTTTGATTGATGCTTCTCTACCTCTTGCTGACTTTTGGGTTGGGATAAGATCATCCCTCTCATCAATACTACCCCTCGCTGCAGTTGAAACACTTCTGGAAATTCTTGGCAAAACACGCCCTAGAATTCCAGCTTAGTCTCAGTGCTCTGCCACTGTGTGCATTCTCCAACTGACCCCAAACCTTTCCTTTATACTTTTCTTGTTGGGAAACCAACAGTCGTGATCTAATCTTGAATCGACGGCTAAGATTAAAATAAAGCTTGATCTGTGTGACTTAAGTCATTTCCATCACATGTTTAAATTAATTACCTTTAATATTTTATTTTTCCTAAGTTGGACTTAGGGTCCTTAATTAAAAGGATTAATTAATTAATTTTCTCTTAAACAGGATGGAATTTCTCAAATCCCTTTCGTGGTCTTGGAGATCTCATGTACACTATTCCCTCCACAAATTTTGGGAGCTAGAGCACATCTGATGCTACCTCAACACTCAAAAATATCAACAATCCAATGGCATT
Source organism: Pinus albicaulis (assembly GCA_034641835.2). NCBI lineage: Eukaryota > Viridiplantae > Streptophyta > Pinopsida > Pinales > Pinaceae > Pinus > Pinus albicaulis. Next base: position 55,276 of record JAXQQM020084565.1, on the reverse strand, counting down.
CGCTTGGTATATTCTATCATTTGCGTAGTTTTCCTTTCATTCCGTTGCACTCCGTCAACTTTCAAAAAACAGGGTTATTAATGGGCCTGACTCAATTAATTACACTTAAGGTGGCATTTCGGGAGGAACACTTGGCATAACACCTTAGTGAAATAGCTCGTTGGAACCAAAACAAGAAGATCTATAGGATGGGATGGCTAGAAGAGATTTTCAGCTGCCTGAGGAGGCAAGGTGGAAAATTTACCATTCTCCCACATTAAAAAAGGATATTTTAATTAAGGGAAATGTGCTCAATGATTAAAATAATAATAAAATAGGAGCTTCTAGAGGGGTCCATCAGATCTATAAAAGAGGAGGAGGAGGCCATTAGAGGACATCTTGGATTTGAAATTTCTTCTTGTATGAGAGGTTGAGAACCCAATTCTCTACTTCAGCAGTAGCCCCAAGGCGGAAACCCTCGGGTTCGCTAGTGTATGTTGGATGAAAACCCAACCCTCTTAAGGAGATTTCACTCCAAAATATCACAGTGCTTCATTGGATTTTGGAGAGAGAAGTTTTTCCGTAGCAGGTTTGCAATAGCATTCTCACCAAGCCATCTACATCATTGCCAGAGTCATTCATCAATTGGGTCAAAGATCTTTTCTAGGTTTTTCTCTACTTGCTCGGCAAGCTCAGGTTCCACTTTTCCTTCATGTTGATATACTCTTTTTAGTGGATTAATATAATGGCTTAGTGATTTTATTGGCATCTATTTGTGCATCAATTTGTTGGTGGTGTGTCTATTTACGATTATTTTGTTGTTCAATTTTATTTATGGTATCTACTATTATAATTTCCATTAGGGATATTACAGGTTAGGGCATCACAACAGCCCTAGTTTTGCTCTAATTCAATGCAGCTACCTTTCCCAACTAGGTTGTTGTTCCTTGTTGTCCTTCTAGGGATCCTTATGCATTGTTGTAGGTCTTGGAACCTCCACAAACCACCCAACAACGTGTAGACCTGCTACAGCAATACAAACCAGCCCTACTAGCAAGGGGAACCACCACTTTTTGGGTTGCGGCCTTCTCTACATGTCTAAGGCTAGGAGAGAGGGTCTCACTACCCTCTTGGCCCTCACAAACAGTCACGAGAACTTGTTGTTGTAACAGCCTTTCTCTGCGGCCCAGAACAGTGACAAAACACACGAAATATGCACAGAAAACCCTCTTACCTCTCCTCTAATCTGCGGCCTAGTATGCAAGGAAATCCACCTCAAATCTGCCTAGGATTTTACCTTCAATCCTCCTCGTTGGATGCCTTAGAGCTGCGGCCTAATCAGCCAAGGTGATTGCACTCAAAACAAAGATAAGATTTCTTCCAACTCAACTTCCTGCTACAGACTTCCTTGCCTCAGATCCACCCTAAATCGCATAGGTATCTTGATGTAGAATGCTCCTTAGGATGTCTTCAAATGACTCCATGAGCCCTCTTATCTATACACTTGATGACGATGTCAACGAACAACCCTAAAGGGCACTCCTTCAACTAGGCCGACTTGACTTTTAGCCCTCACAACCACAAATTTAACTTCAAATATTCATATCTTGACTTCTACACCTCGGATTTGGATGATTTTTGTTGTGTCTTGTTCATCTCAGTGTCCTCTATCATCTCCACCATCACATGTAGAACTATCCTCATAGATTCACACCCATATGCTCGGGTGCAAATCCCATAGCCTTGGGTTCTAACCCCACAAGCCATACTTGTGTGCCCATTCCTCCACAACCCTCAAGCATAGGGTTTGGAGTACCTCCCAAGCTACAAATCTCAACACTGACCCCATTGAAATCCACAAAGATGGACGTGATGATGTAGGGCTTCTCATTCGAGGAAAGACACTAAAGGATATGGTTATTATGGATCCCTGTGATATCAATATTTCTGAATTCCTATATATACAAAAGGGAAAATGGGATATCAACCATCATTTCGATGATGACCCTATTTATGATACAGACAAGGAAGATGAGGTTGAAATTAATTCTCCTTTTCTCCAGGACATTACTCATAACGATATATCTACTCACACCATTGAAAAGGAGGATCATTGTTTTCCCATGCATGAGGAAAGTTTATTGGAAATAGCAGGCCCCATTTATGATACCGATAACGACACTAACAAAGGCCTTAACTTCCCTTGTCTTCTCCAGGATCTCGATGACATAGCTACATTATTCGTGCGCCCTGACCATGCTCAATCTCATACCATCTCTAATAGTGATCCGTTTCCCCCTTTCTGGGGTGAGGTTGAGGAAGAGCCATCCATAAGATGTATCATTTATTCCCCCTCATAGCCTCAGGAGTATGAGCACATCATCATTTCCCCTCTCCAATGTGACCATCACATTGAGCAACCTACTTTTTGCGCCCCTTCTTTTCCTCAGTCCTCTCTTCCCTCTCGTCAAGACCTTGTGGCATCCACTAAGCATAAAATTGTGAACAATGATCGTGATAGGGAGCTCTTGAGTTTGATCACTCATTCTTCTATCCTATGCTTAGAAGAGAGGCTCTGCACTTCTGGATTAACTTCCTTTCCCTCACCCAGGGTTCCTTTCTATGCCACATGGGTATCATATTTTCTTGCCTCCCACCTGCATCACCCCTCACATGATTGTGTCTGCGTTGGCTTTGGGATCTATTGCATGAGTAATCATATGGGATGGCATGTTTATACTAACCTAATGATCTGTTGGTTGCATTGGCTATTTGATTACACCTAGTGTTTGCCTAAAATGATATGCATGTTACCTTGTGTGCTTGGTATTTGATATGTGTAGGTAACAAGTCTGCAGTCCTAAGAGATTGTTGGTGTTCCCATGACCTCCTCATTCAAGTACATTCATGCACTCTTCTGAGATCTCATGTCCCTGTTGGATCCAAATGTTACCCACCACCCATGGGTAGTATCCATAGGACAAAAGTTTCTCCTAGATTTTTCTCAGTGGACAGCCAACAACCCCTTGCAGTCACCAGATAGCTCGATGTGTCACTATCTCCGCCACCGGAGCCATTCATGTGGTCCCTCGCCCATCTATTATGATCTTATGTTTGAAGGCGGGCCTCCTGACCCTGAAGGTATGGCTTTTCATTGGTGTAGTTGAGTAATTTTGTTTACTTAACATGGACACTTTTGGGCATGGATTGGTGGGGGGATTTGGCGGAAAGAGTGGGGTAGGTCTATAGTCTTGTCTCCTCTGCCCGATTTGGTGGTTAGCCTTGTATCCTAGTATCGTGGGATCTCCTTTACTGGCTATTAGCTTTAGGGCTAGCACTACATGGGAAATCCTAATTTTGCTTGCGTGGTCCCGCTTCCCATCACCATATAAATCACTCCCCTCCGCTCATTCTAACCCCATTTATCACTTTCCCATCCAGGTCCACATTTGTCCACTAGATTTACACAGGGTTAGCCCCCCCCTCCCCTTGTCCAGACTTTGGGTCGGGCCTGGAACAATGCCCCGAAGGTTGATGCAGCTAAAAAAAAAAGAAAAAACATAATTTGGCCACTCTCAACAGAAAATGTACCACAAAATCAAAATATGGTCAGGACGTAAAAATTTAGCTCGTGGGAAAAAGCCAAACACGAGCTCTACCCCTTATCTATGACCATCACCTTGGTTCCTAGAGGCCCTAGATGAGCCCACTCCACATTAAGGAAACCATTATTTTCCCGACCCCTAGAGGGCAATGAACTACCCCACCTTAAAGGGGTATCTACTGCTATATCCTACACATCATGCTCTCATCGCCTAGAGCCCTGAGCAGTGATGAAGAAAAATCAATCAAAGGCAAAAGGCATATGAAGAAGGGTGGAAAAACAAAAGTCGAGGTAACTCATGTAAGTTGTTGGAGTTTGCATTAATGCTAATTATACCTCCAGATGGAGGAGGAGCATAGTGCTTCAGAGTTGCAGGATTGGGCAGGATCCATGGAAGATCAACATCAGTTGCAATATGCTCTTCATATGAATCACTACCTTTGCTATGGGAATCCACAGTTTTCAGTAGCAGGAGGATAAGTGTCAGTAGGCACAGTCAAATCTTGAGGGACAATTGTAGAGACTAGTTGCAGTCAGTTACTTGAGAGCCGCAAAACCAGTCAGGGCACAAACAGTTACTCAGTAGACAATGCATATGCTAGTTGCAATCAGAGACGCAAGAGACAGTTGTAGAGCCAGTACACGGACATAGTGGATCAGTAGATCATTCTCAGTTGCAATAGTTGCAGCAATAGGAGCATGAGATCAAATGTAGCATAGGCACAGTTGGAATCAATGCAGGGCGGCACAATGCAGTGTAAGCAGCAGCGCAAATGTAGAGTGGTTCAGCTACAAGGCTAGCAGATGAATCAAAGTATGCGCAGTAGCTTGATGGACAGTGCCAGGTTTTTACAGGTGTAAGACATTGGTAGCGCGAGGGAAGATGTTATGGAACAAAACACCTTCCTCGTGAAGAGGTAGTGTTAGTTTTTGTAGTATCGGACAAATGTTCTAGTCTCGATTTGTGTCAAAAAGGCTAAGAACTCGAGATTTTCAACAACCAGAAAAGGACTCACGAGATAAGCTCGTGAGACACCTTAATTAAATTAATTAACTATCATTTAAATTTTTCCTAAGTCTAACTTAGAAAAATGGGTTAATTTATAGGAATTAATTAAAGAAAGTTGAGAAAGCTCTAGAAACTCACACGGATCTAGTTTGAGATGATCTTAGCCGATTTAATCATCAACATTGGTGATACAACAATAGATTATAAGAGTAGGTCGATGGTGATGGAGATGAGACAATTATGAGTCACAGGGAGAGCAAGTTCCTTGGCAAATCGAGTTATCCAGTTGTTGAGATCGAGCAGTGAAGAAGAGTTTGAAACAAAAGAGAGCAGAAGCAAGAGGGAGTAGCAACAAAGAAATTCCGGAGGAATTTCCTATTATTTTCCAATTTCCAAGAGCCAATAGAGAGGAGGCTGAAATATTTTGCAGAGAAGTCATCTCGGTGGTGTGAGTTAGCCAGATTAGCAGAGCAAGTTGCCGAGAAGAGATTGGATCCACTGTCAGAGGCCGGAAAGTCATTCCAGAAGGCTAAGCAAATTTTCCAGTGGCAAGACAAGGCTAGATGACCAGTTTTGAAGTAGTTCCACGAGTCGTACAAACTACAGAAACCAAGAGTGCGAGAAGCCAGTCAAGTAGTGCGAGCAGGCCAGAAGGAGGCAAAATTGTTTGGCAGAGGGAGAAATTTTCTCCTAATAATTTTGGCAATAATTTTGCTGGAGGATAGCCAAATTGGCATCCAAATTATTGTACTTAGATTTTGTTGTTGCATATAATAAAAATAAACCCTCATCTCTTTTGCTTTTTAAACTCCTTTGGTGATCATTTTTTAAAGAGCTTCCCAGATTATCCACAGTACTAAGGAACATGTGTTGACATTTCGAATCCCAACGGGGATCCATCATCAGGACTTTTAGAATGAAGAAATTAAGAAAAGGGTTTCAGACTATTAATAGAGATAAATTTCCTGTAAAGAGCCGACCAAAGTTTTTGTATTTTGTATTTTTTATATTATTTTTAATAATTTTAATAATTATATTTCTAATTTAATAAATTTTATTATGGTTAATAATTAATAAAATCAAAGTTATATATAAAATAAAGAATATAGGATTTATTTTGATTATGCCTATTTTTATTAACTATTTAGTTAGTTTAATTATGCCTATTAAAATTTTTAATTAATTAGTTTTGTTATGCCTATTTAAGATACTAATTTATCAATAGATTAGTTTATTAAGTTTAATTCATTAATTTTTTATAACAATAAAGATTTAAGGTTCATTTTTACTTTTATTTTTATTGATAATAGTTTATTAAGTTTAATTCATTATTTTTATAACAATAAAATTTAAGATTCATTTTTTATTTTTATTTTTAATTATTTTATTTAATTTACTAATTAGTTAGTTTAATTTTTATTATGCCTATTATTTATTATATTATATAGTAACTAAATTGGTTAATTTAGTTTTAAAAGATATATTTAATTTAATATAATTTAATTTGGGACTTATACCAGGTTTAAATAAAATATAAAATATATAAATAAAGGAAATAAATATTTAGTTTTATTTTAATTTTTGAATTTTTAATTAATTATGCTTATTATAATTTACTAATTAATCTTTATTGTTAGGAAAATTTTATAGGAATATAGTAGAAGTTTACTAATAATTATTGATTAGTAATTAACTATTGGTTAATTTAATTTTAAAAAGATATATTTAATTTATTATAATTTAATTAAGGTTTTAATAAAATATAAATATTTAATTTAATTTAAAAAGATATATATATATAGATATATATAGATATATCTTTTTAATTTATTATATATTTAATTTAATATAAATATATATAAATAAAGGAAGTAATTATTTAGATTTATTTTTATCTTAAGAATATTAATTAATTATGCTTATTTTTAATTAACTAATTTATCTTTTATGCTAGGGAAAAAAAATTTAGGGATAAAATTTTTAGAAATTACTAATAATTATTGATTAATTAATTAATTTTTATTTTAAACAAAATAAAAATCAATTAATAGGGATAATTGTTAGAATTTTAATTTTTAACCAAATTAGAATTCAAAAGAGGAGGAACATACCTGAGATTATATACCTGAAAAACTATACCTCAGCGGACGGCGTCTTAGAGGAACAAATTTGTCGAAGAAACCCTTCTCTTAATTTCTTCATTCTAAAAGTCCTGATGATGGATCCCCGTTGGGATTCGAAACGTCGACACATGTTCCTTAGTACTGTGGATAATCCGGGAAGCTCTTTAAAAAAAAACCCTCATCTGCTGCATCAATTTTCCCTTCAAGGTTTTCTGGGGACTATTAGTCCAAAAATATTGGTGTCATTTTTATTTTGTGTGTGCATTTATTTTCTTAGTTCCAATTTATTTGTCGTAGTGTAATTTTATTGTGAAGAATTGCAATGTTATTTATTTGTTATTTTTCATAACAAATAAACTACATAATTAATCAGTTAGAAGAATAAATTTCCAGTTGCTACAATTTGAGGAAATTTCACAATTAGAGATAAACCAAAAACCACCACATTGTTCAAATAAAAATGGTTATTTGTAGACCAAAAACCACCTATATCAATGAAAGATGGTTAGTGGTCAACCAAAAAACCCACCAAATAAAGAATCCAAGCTCAAGTTTGGATTCCTTGAAAAACAAAAAATCCACAGCTCAAGCTTAGACCCCTTCAACTATGAACTATTGAAGAATAGAGGAATGTTGATCCGGATTTATGCAAGAACATAATGAAATACTGAAATACACATAAAAGCAGAGATGCAGCAGAAATAAAACTTCATTTCATTAATAACAAATAACTGAAATATGCTTACAAACAGAATGGAAATAAACTAGCTAGGGCGTTGGTAGCTTATCTCTGAGAAGAGATGTGGTGGCTATAAACCTCTGAACTATGTGACAATGAGGCTCGAGGGCCTATTTATTATTGAGAAACAATTGAAAACCCTCAACATCCAAAAACCTAACCATAAGAAATGAAGCGCCAAAACTATGGGCCCCGTTTGGGTAAATTGGTACATCAATCTTCCTGGGGATGTAACTTTGGCATACGATCTCTGTTTGACGCGCTCGATGCCTTGTTAGAAAGATCTATCCGAGGACTACAACTTTCAATGTGAGAAAAATCGAAGTAACTTCCATGTTGCTCTCGGTTTTTCCAAAAAACATCGTTTAGGGCCTCAAAACGGCTCCGGAAGTTCAAGACCCAAAAAACCGCTAAAAATAGTAAACTGTGCTACAATTAAGGACACTAAAAATCTAAAAGAAGCAATGATGGGGCCCCAAGTGGAATAGGCGGGTGGCCACCAATATCCACCTGGATCATTCCTCCCCCTTTAGGAAGCAATGGTCCCCATTGCGTTGATTTTCTCCATGAGATGAGGAAACTTCTGCTGAACTTGGTCCCTGGTGAACCATTTGCCCTATTGCAGGAGTTGGCCAGCTTTGACAACCCGATAGTTGGATATTCTACTGGCGAGTGTTCTTGATTTGCATGTCCATGATACGATCCATGGTGGCTTGTTCCATGCAGTTTGGGTTTAACTCTGTTGATGTGAGTTGTTCTGCAATGTCGGAGGTGTCCAGTAAAGGTGGGAAGTAGGGCCGAAGATGGTCCACATTGAACATTGGGTGCAGACCAAGGAATGGTGGGATACTGAGCTCGAAGGCATTGGCCCCTACAACCTAAGTGATGGTGCACGACCCATGTCGGAGCAAGCAAAGCTTGCAGTGGGGTCTAGTGAAGTGCTCCTCCTTTAAATGTAGCCACACTTTGTCGCCCACCTGGAAGTTGTGGGGCACCCGATGTTGATCATGTCATTGCTTGTACTTTGCATTGGCTCTGTCCAATATGTCATGAACCTGTTGGCAGATGTGTTGAATGTGTTTAATGAAGCTATTTGCCTTGTCAACTTCAGACTGGACATGAGCCAAATCGGCCTAAGTAGTTGCAAATGGCATGGCTACGTCAATGGAACATAGTGGCTGGAATCCTAAGCCCACCTGAAAGGGGTTGTGGCCGGTTGAGCTGTGGAGAGCCCGGTTATAACTGTGTTGTACATATGAAAAACTCACATCCCATGTGCGTGGATGCTTTGAATTGTACATGAGCAAAATGTGTATGATCATCCTGTTGACAACCCCTGTTTGGCCATCCATTTGGGGATGGAAAGCTGTGGACTTGGTGAGCTTGGTATCCAGCATTGACCAGAGGCTGGACCAAAATGTGCTGAGGAACCTGTTGTCCCGATCTGAGATGATAGACTATGGGATCCCAAAGTGCACCCACACGTTCAAATAAGAGTTTAGCAGTGGCTTCTGTTGTGATATTCTTATTGCAGGCCACCATAAAGGCCATCTTTGAGAATCTGTCGACGACCACGAAAACACAGTCATTTCCATGCTTAGCAGAAGGAAGGCTCGACATGTAATCCATGGAGATAGATTCCCAAGGTCGACTCAGGGTAGGTAGCGGAGTATAGAGGCCTTGCTTCTTGATGGTCAGTTTGCAAGTAGTGCAGGATTTGATGTACTTCCCGACATCCTATCGAAGGTTCAGCCAATAGAAATACTTACGCAGTACTGCCACTGTTCTCTCGACCCTAAAATGCCTAGTGACCTGACTGTAGTGCACTTCCCAAATCATCTTGGCATGCTCGCTTGAAGGAACACAAAGGTGTCCCAGGTGACATAGTAGTGCATCCTGAAGGTGAAAATTTGGAACTTGCATACCCTCCAAGAGTGTCTTGTATGTGTGGCCGAATTCCAAATTGCTCTTGTAGAGAAGTGGCCAATCAGAAGTCTCGTACCCACAAGAGTTGAGAACGGCGGTTAGCGCCACGATCGGTGGTCGGTTGAGGCAATCTACAACAATATTGGTGTTGCCCTTCTTGTACTTGATGTTCAAATGAAACTGTTGCAGATATGTGGACCACTTCTGATGGCGATCGTTCTACAACTTCCCTTGCATCTATATGAACTATAGGGGTCAGTGGTCTGTGTGGATGACCATTTCCTTCCCCAAAATGTAATGCTTCCATTGTCGACAAGCCTGCACAATGGAATAAATTTCTTTGTCATAAGTGTGATACTTGTGGATGTTGATTTATGGTAGCATCGGATGTGCTGTAGCCTTGTAACTCTGTATATAGGCTAGGACACATGTATTCCATAAAACCCAGAAATGGTTTTGGAAAATTCCACTTAGAGATGGCTTAATTAAAGTAATTAATCGTTTTTTAATGTTTTCCTAAGTCTAAACTTAGGGAAACTGATTAATTAAAGGGTATTAATTAAACTAAGCGTGAATCTTCTAGATAAAGTCATGCATCACCTCCAAGTTAATCTTAGCCCTTCATTATGTTTTAATCTTGGTCGTTGAAGGTTCAACATAAGAATATAAGGAGGGTGAGGGGCCTATGGAAAACACATTATTGGGACACTTGAGCCATTGAGCATTTTCGAATTTGTGTGAGGAGACACAGCTTTTGATCAGAATCAAATCATTAGGGCAGGGTTTGCTAAATAATTGTGATTCAGTGATCATATCCATAGAGGGGCAGAAGCAGAGACTGGTCAAGAGGACCTGGAGTGCATTTCAGAGAGAGGCAGCATTTACGCAGAAGAGAGATAGTGCAGTTTTCTGAAGGGGTGACGCATTCCCTGCAGGAAATCACGCAAAAGCAGCGAAGTGTCTCTTGGAGTCAGTCCGGAGATAGCTAGAGATTGGGGTTTCTAAGCCAAGAGGGCCAAAATCCAGTCTCAGATCAGCGAGATCATTTGCAGAGAGGGGTGATGCAGTCCCTCAAGCTTGCTCACGCAAGCTTACGCAGTTCCAGCATAGGCAATCACATAGAGCAGTGATGGCTTCACCAGCGTTGTTTAGATCAGTCTAAGATTAGCAGAGTGAGGTATATCTCACAGTTATATTTGTTGTCTAGATTTCTCTGAAGGGTTTGCCAGATGTTGGCACCCTAGTTGTATTCAAGATTCTGCTGCTTAATAATAAAAACCCTCAGATCTGCTGCACTGGTTTTCCCAAGTTGGATTTTTCCGGGGACTTAGTCCAAAAATAATTGTCACATGTGGATGTTTTTCATTGTATTTTGTTCAAATTGTTTCAACACTTAGATTTATTCCGCAGCATTATTTGTGTAGACTTCTTCAGAAATTAATTTGATATTTCACTGTAATGAAATAATTATGAAACATAATAGAAGAAGTAATTTAGATTTTTTGCAGTAGGAATCTGGATCTAGGATTTTCCACAGCGGACTGTGTCGGACAGTGTCTCACTGTGATATGCCAGTGGTTGCCCCTGTTGAGTAAGAACTGCCCCAGCCCCCAATAGCATAGTTAGAGGCGTCTGTCTCAATCTCAAATGGTTGTTGCAAGTCTGGTAATGTGAGCATTGGGGCAGAGCAAAGACGATCTTTAAATTCTACGAACACCTTCTGTTGAGATTCCGACCAAAAGAATTTTGCTTTCGCTCCTCCCTTGGTGACTTGACTCAAGGGCCAATTGATATGAGAGAATCCCAACATGAACCTGTGGTAGAAATTAGCAAGACCCAGAAAGCTGCGAAGCTCTGTTACAGTGGTTGGTGCTGGCCAATCCCAGATGACTTGGATTTTTGTTGCATCCACATGCACCCCCCTCTCATCAATAATGTATACCAGATACTGAACTTCGGCATGCCAAAAGTGCACTTCTCCAAACTGGCACACAACTTGTGTTGTCGCAGTGTTTAGAGGACCTGTTGGATGTGGTCGAGGTGCTTTTCCCAAGTCTGGCTAAAGATCAGGATGTCATCCAAGTACACTATTACAAATGAGTTGGTGAATGGCTGCAAGATTTCGTCCAACAGCCACTTGAATGTTGTGGGAGCATTCGTCGACCCGAAAGTCATGACTAGCCATTCGAAAAGGCCCTCCTTGGCTTTGAAGGTAGTCTTCCACACATCGGAGGGTTTGATTGGTGCCTTGTGATACCCGGACTTCAAGTCAATCTTACTAAAATATTTCTCCCCTTTGAGTTGGTCCAGAAGGTCATCAATCCGTGGGATCGGGTACCTATTTCGGACAATGATGTTGTTCAACGCCCGGTAGTCAATACAAAGTCTCCAAGTCCCATCCTTCTTCTGCACCAACACGATCGAGCTCCCACAGGGCAATGAACTCGGCCAGATGTGACCTTTCTGCAGCAGATCCTGAATCTGCCTCTTGATTTCATCATTCTCTAGAACAGAGCACCGACAGATCGGTCCATTGCGTAGCGGCCCACTTGGGGTCAGATCGATGGGGTGCTTGACCTGACAGTGCAGAGACACCTCTACGAGTGAGGTGACGATGTCCCCGTACTCCTCCACGACCTTGTTCATTTTTTGTTGGCATTCGGAGGAGACCTGTTTGGAGGTCGTGGCCACAGTCTTCTTCTTTCCCTGAGGGCAGATCATCTGGAAAACAAATTTCTCGATTTTGGAAATGAGCTTACTACATTGTTTTGCAGTAACCAAAGAGATAGTGGCAAGCGGTGGTACCTCTGGTATCCTTTACAACTTATTGCCCAAAGTAACAATAACAGCACAAGGCCGGGACTCATACACAGCATGTCGCTTCCACCAGTAGGGTTGACCTAATAATACATTACAAACATCAAGAGGAGCAATGTCACATAATACCTCATCCGTGAGGGGCTTGATGTTGTAGGGAAGGCGGCACTGTTGGCTGACGCGGACATCCAGTCCTTGGTGAAGCCACCCGATGGTGTACAGTTGTGGGTGTGTTCTGGTCGGCAAGCCCAACTGCTTCATGACCTTTGCTGAAATGAGGTTATTTTGGCTCTCACTGTCGACAATGAACTGTAGTGGGGAACCCTTTACCAACATCTAGGAGTGGAATAGATGCTCCTCCTCCTTTGGATCTTCCAGTTCCTCCTTCTGGATTTTCGTGGTGGCAACGATGGCGTTGGGCTACGCATCGATTGTAATATTCCAAAAATTTTCATACAACAAATTGGAATATTAAATTTTGTTCATTTCACTTAAGAGGAGAATAAATGGGTAAGGAGGCCCATGCATAATAAAAATCTAAATAAAATCCCTCATAGTATGAAAGGGGATCATCATTGGAGCTGGATTTCACACCATCATGTGTGAACAGGATCATTTTTAAATGAACAAGGTTAAGTTTGACCAAGTCAACAGCGTTGGTATAGGAGGTGGAGAACACTTAGAGAAACAATGCAGTATGAATGGGAAGAGGTTTCTTTGGTGAATGAAACCCTAATGGGTGGGACCCATGGTAAGAGGGATCTCACTTGTTTAAAAGGAGGGCAGGGCAGCCATTGTTTCTCATGTTGAAGATTACTGATTTCTTTGTCTGTTTAGATTTTGTGCATTCTCCTGCTGTTCAGCGGAGTTGCAGTGCTGCTTAGCACAAGGCATTCATTCCTTCTCCTTTCAAGAGAGGCCTCTTGAGGGACTTGCTTTTCATTTTCTCCACATTCAGGCTTGAGGCCAAGCATCCTCCTTTAGCTACAACGTTATTCCTGTAGCAGGAAATGTTGTGTTGCAGGGTGTTGCAGTGGAGGATCTACAACACCACTTCCGAAGCTATTTTGCAGAGGAGGGAGTCTCCTTTCCTTTGGAGGATTAGTGAGAGATAATTTGAGCTGATTCCCATCATCTTTGGCATCAGGCCAACCATTGTTCATCACCTACAGTGTGGTTCCTCTCATTAACTGCATTATTTCTATTGAGCATCTGCAGTGAGGATTGCAGTATTTGTTTGGAAGGTCAAATCTTCAGTGTTAGGATCAGCCTTTCACTTGGAAGTTCCATTGGAGGAGGTCTGCTCAGCTTGTGCATCATCTACAGCGATCTCCATCCAGTTCTAGAGTTGCAGCTGCTACTCAGCCTTGCTACTCCAGCATTTTTGCCATTTTGTATATTTTCAGCCAATCCTTCTGAGGATTGATGCATTATTGTTTCCAGGGGTTAAAGCTTTGCTCCCCACTTTATTTGAGCCATACATTGCCATATCTTTGTATTGATCTTATTTCTGTAGCAGTGCCTCCTATAAACTGCGCAGTCAGAGCCTTGGGCTTTCTATGTGTAGCAGTATTCTTCATTTCCTTGTACATGTGTTGTTGAGGCTTGCATTGCCTTGCTTGAGTGAATGTTTCCTCAAGGATTTGTACTCTCTTTACTGCTATAACATCATTTGTTGGCTATCTATATCTTATTGTCTCACAGCTAATAAAAATAACGTTGTTGCTCTATTGTATGTTCATACATTGGTTGCAGTCCCTTCATCGGGCACTTTCTGAAGATAAATAGATGTGGGAGATTTGTTTAACCTACCTAGAGGGATTTCTTTTGAGCCTCCTCTTGGATTTCAGTCTTAGATGCATTGATCTAAGGGATCCAGGTCTTGGTTTCAAATACTATAGCAACCATTCCTAGAAAATGTGTTTTCCAGTCATGCCTTGCTAGCAGTTCCCATTTTGGGATATTACAGTGGTATCAGAGCATAGTCTTGGCTCAGCCTGTGAGTTTCAACCAAAGAAGAATGAAGAGATCAAGATGATGAAGAAGATGAGCTTACTCTCATCAGTTTTTATATTCAGAAAGGACCTCTCCAAGGAGGTCAAGAAAATTGAATAAATAGAAGAGGAAGGACCATGCACTTCCTATTCTCATCAAGAAGAAGACAATTGATCCAGGGTAAAATCTTGATACCCCTTAACCAAGACCTTTTACTTCGGCTGATAAATAGAATTGCATTTAATTAAAGACGTTAAAGAACTTAAATGAACAACTGTAGCTGTAAATAAGAGGAACATAAATGAACAAGATCAGCAATCATAAGAACACGTCGTTTGATGACGGAGTTCGTCCAGGAGGGACTACATCTCCGGGCCTCGGTGTCAAGATGGTGTAGGCCGTTGCATTATGTGTTGTTTGAAAAAGATGTACATGGATGTGCTTTCCTATGACATACAAGGAAAAATCACCCTCACGCAAGAGTGGCTTGACTTCTTTAAGAGATATTCCACTGCAGAACTCTCATACATAAAGAAAGAATCCTATCAGTATGACCATAGCTGACATGTAGCAAATGAGAGTATCCCGCCAATCCTGGCAAACAAGGGATCTCAACAATACACATATGAAAAAGGAGCATCCCGCCAATGTGGCATAAAAGGGACTCATACATGACACAAATCCATGGCTGAAAGTACATCAATAACAACACAAAGCAAGATCCCACGACTCATGTATCAACCGGGATCTGCAAGACATAATGCATCTCAACGAGAAATAAATGAAGAAGTACATGGAATACACATCATATACCTCATGCTGCCATTTGCTGAAGGCTGAGCAGCTCTGCGGTAGAATCTGAAAACACCATCAATCTTGTGGCGTCGAGAAAGTGGAAAATCACTACTCACATGTGCAAATCTGACACCGACATAACCCACTTCCAAAAATGGCTGAAAAATCGAAAACTCAGATGCAGAAACTGAGCACGCCATCAGACTCGTGGCACTGAGTAGTGCTGAAATGACATAAAATTTGTCCCATTTGGACAAAGTCAAAATTTCGCCCTCCTCAAAGTTGGCCTCAATCAGGGTTTCGCCTGCCTCTTTCTGGGCTCATGGTTCCACTGCACCTGCAATTAAAAAATCATAAACTTTGAACTCCGTGCGCGCTCTTTTCTCCTCCATGGCTTGGGCGCACTGTAAAAATCTGAGTTTATATACAATTTCTGGGCGGAATTTACCAAGCCCAGTGTTGGGCGCAGTTGGTAAAATGGTTTAATAATAGTCACGGGGGTGGGGGATCAAATCCCGCCCATGCCAATCTTGGAGCATTAATTTTAATATCCGAACAAAATTTTAAACATGGTGGGTCGGGTCCGCCTTGGGTGTCCCGCCCAACAACCCACGACATTTTTATGGTATATGGGTTGTATTAAAAATGCATATATGGTTGTGGTTCCGTGGGGTCCGGCGGGGGTCACATGACCTGCCGGCCCATAAATTTATATTTTTTTTTATTTGATATGACATGCGGTCGGGTGGGGTGGCGGGGGTGGTGGCTTGCCACCCCTTTTTTTAAAATAATTTTTATTGTAATATTCCTAATTAGCACCGCTAATTGGAATATTTCATTTTTGTATAGTTTTGCCGCCTATAGTTAAATTAATAAATAAAGTGAGAACGAGGGGGTCAACTCACTTTAATAAAATAAAGTGCTTCCTAGTAGATGAACGTTGTAACTTAAAGGGGAAAGCCTTGGGGGTCCACACACACATGAGAGAGGCCTCACGTAGGCTCCAAAGGCAACTGCGCAGGCATAGGAGGAGCTCAAGGACGCAGTTATGGTTTTGAGGGAGCTAGCACTATAAAAGGCGGGGGTTTCACTCCATTTGGCATTATTGATATGTTGATGATATTGTGAGCTAGACTTCTGTCTACTTGAGCACGCCGGTTGTTTAGTCGGTCTGCAGCACTGTTTAGTGCGAACTGAGTGTCTCCGGTCGGAGATCTCGCCCTTGGCCCCAGGGGACTTCGAGTGCCTGCTCGGGCAAGGTATTCCTTCAGTTTCAGCAGTTGATTTGCAGGAGATTTTGGTGGACATTTTGCAGAGGAGCTAGCCCCATAGAGTGACTGCGCAGACCAGGAGGGAGGACGCAGTTCATGAGGGAGGACGCAGTTGGTGTTGGTGTAGCGCTGTTGTGGGTGATTTTCGTGGAGACCTCAGCGTATTTCAGCTTGGAGGGATTGTTGATTCAGTTGGAGAGTTTTGCAAGGGGATTTGTGGCCCTTTTCCAGCATCTTTCTTGAGCCTCTGCGCTGTGCTTGGGAGAGACAGCGTTTTTCTTGAGGAGGGCTTCAGTGGTGGATTTTCGGAGGTGGAGCATTTTCTTCATGGTTTCTGGGTTTGGTCCGGAGCAGTGAGTACAGGCAGTCTACCGATTTTCAGCTCATTCCAGTGTTGGGGACTGCATCAGTTCCAAGTACAGCATTGTAGCAGTTAGTTTTCACTAGAGCTTTCCATACTTAGACGTACTTATTGGCACTATTCCCCGAGAGGGTTCTTCACTTGCCTTGTGCAAGGATAGGTGCACTCATTCTGATTATCTATTGTACCCATACATGTATTCTCAGAATTAATAAAATGGCTTAGCGTTCTGGTATTTTTATGTGTACTTGCTCTATTTTCCAGTCCCGGCATTTTTCTATATATTTGCACGTTTGTATTTCTGTGCATTACTGTCTATTTCCCGTTGGGGATATTACAGTGGTATCAGAGCATAGTTTTGGCTCAGCCTGTGGAGCTAGCAGTCTATGTCGCCCGGGGATAAACCCCACATTGGTCAGAGGAGACACAGAGACGTTGAGAGTAGGTGGGAGAACCCCTTCAAAGAGGGGGGGCCTGTGACGGATTCCGATCAGGAGCCGCCTGAGACAGATTCAGAGCAGGAGCAGCCTGTGAGGGACGCAAAGCAGCAGGGCCCTATGGCAGACGAGGAGGGTTCGAGGAGATGGGAGACACTCCTCCAACACATGCAGGATATGACACAGAGACTCACGGCATTAGAGGTCAGGCAGAGGGAACCCCCCAGGGGTTTTCAGATCGGTGAGGGGTCGGGTACGTCCCACCATGTGCCAGTGCATGATGCTATCCCCATCATGGCATCGCATGCACCCACGCGATCCACTATGCCCACATTCTTAGTAGAAGACGCAGGGGCAGGAGTACAGAGGGGAGCACAGAGGGATATTCCAGCACCCACGCGATCCACCATGCCTACCTTCCTAGCAGAGGACGCAGGGGCAGCAGCACAGCGAGAGTTGGAGCCGGGTCAGATGGGTGACTTTTTTGCAGAGTACCAGGCGTACGGGCCGGCGTTCCGAGATTCTATCACATTCAGAGACTTTGTCCAGCTCCAGCATGACATTAGACCCCGTGATCATCACAGAGGGCACATGCATCATCGTGATGACCACCGCGCAGCTAGCAGATTTCATTTGCCCACGTTTGATGGCTCATCAAACAGTTCGGAAAAGTCTTGGGTGGAGAAGTTGGACATCTATTTCCAGCTTAACCAGATGTCGCAGTCAGAGGCCATTAAGGTGGCAACATTACATCTGGATGGTGAGGCCCAGGACTGGTGGTTTCATGGGATGACGACACTCGGACATTCTACAGTGACGACATATGCCGAGTTTACCAGGAGGGTGATAGAGCGTTTTGACAGGAGGGATCCGGAGCAGCACTTTGTTGAGCTGACAAAGCTCAAACAGACTGGGAGTGTAGAGACTTACATTTCAGATTTCTTGAGGGTCTCGGTGATGGTACCTGATTTATCTGCGGCTCGGATGGTTTACATGTTTGTGGAGGGGTTGTCAGAGCCACTTCGTGGCCTAGTCCGGTCGACTAGACCAGCTACACTTCAGGATGCCATCAGCAGGACTCGGGATTTACAGGATGTCTTACCCAGGACTCGGACACCTTACCCCCAGAGACAGGCCTTCCAGCCTAAGGGGAAGGACACGAGGATTCTGCCTCCCAAGGCGAATCTTGGGCGAGGGCAGTTTGATGATGAGGCCAGGAGAGAGTTGAGGAGGAAGCGGTTGTGCTTCACTTGCCAGGAGCCATGGGCACCGGGACATAGATGTGCTGCAGGGAAAGCACATTTCATTGAGGTCTTCTCCAAGAGCAGCGGGGAAGAGGATGAGGGGGATGACGTGGAGGCAGGAGATTGTTATGCAGCGCAGGGTACCTTACCACCTCCACCACCCGCAGCAGGTGGGGCATCATTTGCACCCACTGGAGGAGCTCTAGCCGCATTGCGGGGAGTTCCCAAGTACTTGACGCTGCGCGTACGGGGGACAGTACGCGGACAGCGGGTCTCAGTATTGGTTGATAGTGGGGCCACCCACAACTTTATTGATGCTCAGATGGTTGAGCGGAGAGGCATACAGACTGAGGGTTTTGATGGATTTTCCGTCTTGGTCCCAGGAGATCAGACTATGGCATGTGCTCGGTATGTCCCAGAGTTATCGGTGACGATGGGCACTTATACACTGACAGATCATTTCTTTGTGGTAGATATTCCGGACACCAACCTGATATTGGGTGTTCAGTGGCTCATTACTCTGGGGAAGGTCACGACAGATTGGAAGGCCCTAGAGATGGAGTGGGATGATCCCAAGACAGGGAGGCATGAGAAGATACGGGGACAGCACACATACCCGCCTCAGACAGTGTCGGCACATAGGATGGAGGCAACCTTCCGCAAGGGAGACATAGAGTGGGCCGTAGAGTTGCGAGCTTCAGAGGCAGTGGATACAGGTCAGACAGTGCATCCTGAGCTACAGTCTATTCTCGACAGGTATGCCGCAGCATTTGGGGATATTCCACCAGGGCAGCCACCGGATCGGGGGTTTGAGCATACTATCGAGCTTGAGCAGGGGATACAGGCAGTAATCACCACACCGTATAGGCATCCCAAGGCCTATCGGGATGAGATAGAGCGTGCTATTCAGGAGTTGCTGGCCCTTGGTCACATTCGGCCGAGCACGAGTCCTTTTGCTTCTTCCATGGTGTTGGTGAAGAAGAAGGACGGCACATTGCGAATGTGCATTGACTACAGGGCTCTGAATAAGAAGACCCTGAAGAACAGGTACCCCATTCCCAGGATCGATGAGCTGATGGATGAGTTGAGAGGAGTACGGTTCTTCTCAAAGATTGACTTGAGATCCGGGTACCATCAGATACGCGTGAGGGAACAGGATTTTCCCAAGACCGCCTTCAGGTGTCATTATGGGCACTTTGAGTTTCTGGTCATGCCTTTTGGGCTGACCAATGCACCCGCTACCTTTCAGTCGTGCATGAACCACATTTTCAGGGGTCATCTGAGGAAGTTTGTGCTGGTCTTCTTCGATGACATACTTATATATAGCAAGACTTGGGAGGAGCATCTCCAACACATTGAGACAGTTTTGCGCATCTTGGAGGAGCAGCAGTTCTATGCCAAGCTCTCCAAGTGTGAGTTCGGCTTGACGGAGATGCTATACTTGGGGCACATTATAGGAGTGGACGGGGTGAGAGTCCACGAGGAGAAGATCAGGGCCATCAGAGATTGGCCAGAGCCGAGGAATGTGACTGAGCTTCGGGGATTTATTGGCATTTGCACATACTACAGGAAGTTCATCAAGGGCTTCTCACAGCTTGCTGCACCCCTCACAGATTTGACGAGGAAGGGGGCATTCAGTTGGTCGGACACAGCACAGCGAGCTTTTGATAAGCTCAAGGAGGTGATGAGCAGTTGCCCCGTGCTGGCATTGCCAAATTTCACACAGCTATTTGTCCTCGAGTGTGATGCATCAGGAGAGGGGATTGGTGCAGTTTTGATGCAGGGCGGTCACCCGATAGCTTTTGAGAGCCAGAAGCTCCTTCCGCATGAGAGGTTGTATTCCATATACGACAAGGAGATGTTGGCCATCATGCATGCATTGGCCAAATACCGGCAGTATCTAGTGGGCAGCAGATTCAGGGTGAGGTCAGATCACAACAGCCTGAGGTACTTTCTGGAACAGAAGCAGTTGCAAGAAAGACAGCAGAAGTGGATCAGTAAGATCCAAGCCTATGACTTTGACATAGAGTATGTCAAAGGCAAGAATAACGTGGTAGCCGATGCCCTTTCTCGTAGACCGGCCACGTTATCACTTATGAGCTTGGACGCTGATTGGAGGGCTCGACTGCTGGTAGAGTACTCCAAGGACAGGTTTGCGTGTGAGGTGTTGGATGGGCAGGTAGCAGATGACAGGGACAGGGTGGTCGACGAGATCATCTATTACAGGGACAGGATCTTCTTGACTGAGGGATCTCAGCTCAAGAAGAAGATACTCCAGGCTTCACACGATTCTCCATTGGCAGGCCATCAGGGGTTCACCAAGACTTACAGGGCTATCCGGGAGAGGTTCTCATGGAAGGGCCTCAAGGAGGACGTACTCCAGCATGTCAGGGAGTGCGATGTTTGTCAGAGAAACAAAGGAGAGATGAGCCATCCCGCAGGGTTGTTGCAGCCTCTTCCCATTCCAGAGGGGAAATGGGAGAGCATATCGATGGACTTCATCACAGGGTTGCCCATGGTGCAGGGCAAGGACTGCATCTTTGTCGTCGTTGACCGACTGACGAAGTATGCTCATTTTTTTGCCATATCCGCACACCACACACAGCGCAGGTGGCTGAGCTGTTCTTCAGGGAGATTTTCAGGTTACATGGTCTACCAAAGACCATTGTCAGCGACAGGGACAGCCGCTTCATGGGCGGATTCTGGCAGGAGCTCTTCCGGCTAGTGGGGACGGAGTTGACACCGAGCACTAGTTATCACCCCCAGACAGACGGGCAGACAGAGATAGTTAACAAGTGGCTGGAGGGCTACTTGCGTAACTATGTCAGTGGGCAGCAGAGGGCATGGCTGAAGTGGCTGCATCTGGGCGAGTACTGCTACAACACGACGCATCATATGTCCATTGGTATGTCACCTTTCTATTCTTTGTATGGATATCATCCCTTATCTTTTGTGGACATGATGTTTGGTGCTAGTAGGGCTCCGAGAGCCAAGATATGGATCCAAGAGAGCCAAGATATCCTCCGAGCTCTCAAGGACAACATAGCCACAGCACAGAATCAATAGAAGTTGTATGCTGATAAGGGTCGGGTGGAGAGACACTTTGAGGTAGGGGACTTGGTCTACCTGCGACTACAGCCATACCGACAGTCTTCGCTTAAGCAGAAGGGGGCGGAGAAGCTTAAGCCCCGCTTTTATGGGCCATACAGGGTGATACGCAAGATCGGGCAGGTTGCATATGAGTTGGAGCTGCCCCCAGGCAGCAAGATTCATAATATCTTTCATGTATCATGCCTGAAAAAGGCACTGGGCCAGCAGGTGACAGTCACAGAGGAGCTACCACCCACAGATGATGAGGGGCATCTGGTGTTGCAGCTGGAGGCTATTATTGATACTAGGGAGAGGCAGCTGCGGAGCAGGACGATCTGGGAGTTCTTGGTGAGGTGGAAGAACTTGCCGGATGAGGATGCCACTTGGGAGGATGAGAAGATATTGCAGCATCCATCACTTCAGTTGCTTGAGGACAAGCAACGTTCTACCGGGGGAGACTGTAATATTCCTAATTAGCACCGCTAATTGGAATATTTCATTTTTGTATAGTTTTGCCGCCTATAGTTAAATTAATAAATAAAGTGAGAAAGGGGGGGTCAACTCACTTTAATAAAATAAAGTGCTTCCTAGTAGATGAACGTTGTAACTTAAAGGGGAAAGCCTTGGGGGTCCACACACACATGAGAGAGGCCTCACGTAGGCTCCAAAGGCAACTGCGCAGGCATAGGAGGAGCTCAAGGACGCAGTTATGGTTTTGAGGGAGCTAGCACTATAAAAGGCGGGGGTTTCACTCCATTTGGCATTATTGATATGTTGATGATATTGTGAGCTAGACTTCTGTCTACTTGAGCACGCCGGTTGTTTAGTCGGTCTGCAGCACTGTTTAGTGCGAACTGAGTGTCTCCGGTCGGAGATCTCGCCCTTGGCCCCAGGGGACTTCGAGTGCCTGCTCGGGCAAGGTATTCCTTCAGTTTCAGCAGTTGATTTGCAGGAGATTTTGGTGGACATTTTGCAGAGGAGCTAGCCCCATAGAGTGACTGCGCAGACCAGGAGGGAGGACGCAGTTCATGAGGGAGGACGCAGTTGGTGTTGGTGTAGCGCTGTTGTGGGTGATTTTCGTGGAGACCTCAGCGTATTTCAGCTTGGAGGGATTGTTGATTCAGTTGGAGAGTTTTGCAAGGGGATTTGTGGCCCTTTTCCAGCATCTTTCTTGAGCCTCTGCGCTGTGCTTGGGAGAGACAGCGTTTTTCTTGAGGAGGGCTTCAGTGGTGGATTTTCGGAGGTGGAGCATTTTCTTCATGGTTTCTGGGTTTGGTCCGGAGCAGTGAGTACAGGCAGTCTACCGATTTTCAGCTCATTCCAGTGAGGGGATCAGCCCCTAGTTCCAGTGCATTGCAGCAGCAGCTTTCTACGGCAGATTTCTCCAGCAGCTAGGACGCAGTCTCTATTGCAGCCATTTCCTATTCTGAGAGGTTCTTCACTTGCCTTGTGCAACGATAGGTGCACTCATTCTGATTATCTATTGTACCCATACATGTATTCTCAGAATTAATAAAATGGCTTAGCGTTCTGGTATTTTTATGTGTACTTGCTCTATTTTCCAGTCCCGGCATTTTTCTATATATTTGCATGTTTGTATTTCTGTGTATTACTGTCTATTTCCCGTTGGGGATATTACATAGATATAAACAAATTATGCCTTTTTAAAAATTCGGTTTTGGACCGAAGGAGGCAATTTAAACAGGCCACAAAT
The DNA here is from genome assembly GCA_034641835.2 of Pinus albicaulis. Lineage (NCBI taxonomy): Eukaryota > Viridiplantae > Streptophyta > Pinopsida > Pinales > Pinaceae > Pinus > Pinus albicaulis. Next base: position 32,172 of record JAXQQM020084565.1, on the reverse strand, counting down.
TTTCCCGGAATCTGGCCTGAGCTTGCCGGAATCTGGTGGCCGGAAAAAGTCTAATTTGTGCCTTCCTTAAGGCTGTCTAGTCACCAAGTCAACCTGGAACTTTGACCGCTTATAACTTCTTCATACGGACTCGGAATTGAGTGCCGTCTGCGCAGTTGGATTCAGAATTACGAGATATACAACTTGAACCTGGTTCGAGGATCTTTTGAGCACTTTGATTTTTTTGCCTTTTACTCAAGCCTCTTGTACCTGTACCTGATTATTCCACCTGGATCAAACCTCCCCACTGAGGAGCTTTTGGTCCTACAAAAGCATCAAGCTTTACGTATCATCAACTATCTGCAACTGTCGTTGAAAGGCGCATCCCCACATGACTCCTTCACCTGGCGTACTTCGGAATCAAGATGCAAAGCCATCGTGTACAACTACTACAATGTGATGTCTGAAAAGGCACATCCCTTGAAGACTCCTTCACCTTACGTACTTCAGAATCAAGATGCAAAGCCAACACCTGCAACTGCTGAAATGCAAATGTCTGAAAAGGCACATCCCTTGAAGACTCCTTCACCTTACGTACTTCGGAATCAAGATGTAAAGCCAACACCTGCAACTGCTGAAATGCAAATGTCTAAAAAGGCACATCCCATGAAGACTCCTTCACTTCACGTACTTCGGAATCGAGATGCAAAGCCAACACCTGCAACTGCTGAAATGCAAATGTCTGAAAAGGCACATCCCTTGAAGACTCCTTCACCTCACGTACTTTGGAATCAAAATGTAAAGCCGACACCTGCAACTGCTGAAATGCAAATGTCTAAAAAGGCACATCCCTTGAAGACTCCTTTACTTCTGTCTTTCGGAATCGGAATGCCAACACCTGCCTAAAGTTGCAACGAACATTACATTCTCAATGTGACCAATAATGACCCAGATGTTTCCATACTTGCCACGAGTTTATAACATGTACTCGGTGGTCAAGCTTACAGCAAAATGGAAATCATACATCAACAAAATTACAAGACCAGACCTCATCGTCACATTTCGAAGTGATGGCAAAACTCCTCATCACTTTTACATGAAAGAAATGCATCAGACGACTCATAGCACATGAACAAAACATAAAAGTCGCATCTCTAAGTGATGGCAACACCTCATCACTTTTACATGAAAGAGATCTAACACACGACATATAAAACAAGGCCAAAAATAAATGTCATGGTCGCTTAAACGAGTGATGGAAACACATCATCACTTTCATAATAAAAATGCGACAAAAGACTTACAAGCATGGCCATGACAAGCTTAACATCTCTAGAAAAAAACAATCTAGAAGAACCACTTCTCATTTATTAAAATGAGTGGATCATTTCCTTGTGGCGAACTTGCTTGTCGATCAGCTCTTTCAACTAGTGTATGCATGGGCTCTTTGGCTTTACGGCACTGCTCTGGATGAAGTTTCCAGCATGTGGCTCTTTGGTGGCCACTTCGGTCGCAATGGGTGCAAAAGTTCTTTTTCCTCCAAACCTGCTTAACTGATTTCTTTTCCTGTTGGGGAGAAGGCTTTTCGTGCCTCTTCCGCCTTTGTGCTGCCATCCTCTTCCAGCACTTAGAAATCACATGGTTATTTAAACCACAAAATAAACAAGTTTTACGATGCCATATTTTACGACCATGGTTATCGACATTCTTGTAATCAAAATGCACTCTGGAATAATGAGACTTAGTATACCTTCTGTGGTGGTCTCCGGTGCCATCATGATGATGGGAGCTCGCCTCGGTTCCTTCACTGCAACGTGCACTGCCGTGGAACGATGGCGAAGTGTCCCTATCATTCCTCTTCCTTGGAGAGTTCATCATTATCTGTTTGCCTTTGATGTCCTTCGAACATCCTTCATCAATGTACCCCAAACCTGCATAACGAGGTCGTTGCACAACCTCCAATGGTTCGGTGATGCCTTGGCCACGAATGCCAAGTCCTCCTCCTCTATACCCCATTTTGGTGAGGAGTTTCATGCCGATACCTGTGATGGGTATCTCCACACTTCCAACTGAAATTATATCATGTGAAGAAACTGAAGAAAAATCAACATTGTTTACCTTAGGTGTTGATGGCGAAATAGATGAAGAAAGCTGTTGTAAGCCTTCGTCGCGCTTCACTTCTATCACTGCCTCTAACACGGCTTGTAGCTGAAGCTGCATCTACTGCATCTCCTCCTTCTCTTTCTGTAGGAATGCTTTTAAGGCATCATGATCTCTCTGAAGAGTTTCGTTGTTGCGTTTCAAATCTTCCCACGCCTCTGTCGTGGCTTGCAACTGAAGCTGCAACTGCTGCTTCTCCTCCTTCTCTTCATGTAGGAACGCCTTCAAGGCATCATGATCTGCTTGCAGAATTTCATTGTTGCGCTTCCAATCTTCCCATGCTTTTGTTGTGGCTTGCAACTGAAGCTGCAACTGTTGCTTGTCCTCCTTCTCTTTGTGTAGGAGGGTCTTCAATTCTTCATTCTCTGCTGCTTGTTTTTCGTAAGCCTCGTACAGTATGTTCGCTTTCTCGGACACCCTGAGCATGGTTTCGTACATGTCCTTGACACTCTCCATGGCTCAACTCAGCAAACGTTCAATGTTCACGCCTGCAATTCAATCAGAAAGAATACCTGCTCTGATACCACTTGATCCAGGGTAAAATCTTGATACCCCTTAACCAAGACCTTTTACTTCGGCTGATAAATAGAATTGCATTTAATTAAAGACGTTAAAGAACTTAAATGAACAACTGTAGCTGTAAATAAGAGGAACATAAATGAACAAGATCAACAATCATAAGAACACGTCGTTTGATGACGGAGTTCGTCCAGGAGGGACTACATCTCCGGGCCTCGGTGTCAAGATGGTGTAGGCCGCTGCATTATGTGTTGTAAGAAGAGATGTACATGGATATGTTTCCCTATGACATACAAGGAAAAATTGCCCTCACGCAGGAGTGGCTTGACTTCTTTAAGAGATGTTCTACTGCAGAACTCTCATACATAAAGAAAGACTCCTATCAGTATGACCATAACTGACATGTAATAAACAAGAGTATCCCGCCAATCTTAGCAAACAAGGGATCTCACATATGAAATAAGAGCATCCCGCCAATGTGGCTTAAAAGGGGCTCATAAATGACACAAATCCATCGCTGACAGTACATCAAAAATAACACAAAGCAAGATCCCACGACTCATGTATCAACCGGGATCTGCAAGACATAATGCATCTGAACGAGAAAATAAATAAGGAAGTACATGGAAATCACCTCATATACCTCATGCTGCCATTTGCTGAAGGCTGAGCAGCTCTGCGGCAGAATCTGAAAGCACCATCAATCTTGTGGCGTCGAGAAAGTGGAAAACGACTGCTCACATGCAAAAATCTGACACCGGCATAGTCCACTTCCAAAAGTGGCTGGAAAATCAAAAACTCAGATGCAGAAACTGAGCACGCCATCAGACTCGTGGCGCTGAGTAGTGCTGAAATGACATAAAATTTGTCCCATTTGGACAAAGTCAAAATTTCGCCCCCCTGAAAGTTGGCCTCAATCAAGGTTCCGCCTGCGTCTTTCTAGGCTCATGGTTCCACTGCCCCTGCAATTAAAAAAATAATAAACTTCGAATTTCGTGTGCGTTGCTCCATTGCCTGGGCGCACTGGTCTGCAATTAAAAAAATATTAAACTCGAACTGCGTGCGTGCTCCGCTCCTCCATGGCTTGGGTGCACTGTAAAAATCTGAGTTTATATAAAATTTCTGGGCGGAATTTACCAAGCCCACCGTTGGGCGCAGTTGGTAAAATGGTTTAATAATAGACATGGGGGTGGGGGATCAAATCCGCCCATGCCAATCTTAGAGCATTAATTTTAATATCCGAACAAAATTTTAAACATGGTGGGTCGGGTCCGCCTTGGGTGTCCCGCCCAACAACCCACGGCATTTTTATGGTATATGGGTTGTATTAAAAATGCATATATGGTGGTGGTTCCGTGGGGTCCGGCGGGGGTCACATGACCTGCCGGCCCATAAATTTTTTTTTTTTTTTAATTTGATATGACATGCGGTCGGGTGGGGTGGCGGGGGTGGTGGCCTGCCACCCCTTTTTTTTAAATAATTTTTGTTTTATATAAACAAATTATGCCTTTTTAAAAATTTGGTTTTGGACCGAAGGAGGCAATTTAAACAGGCCACAAATTTTCTCGGAATCTGGCCTGAGCTTGCCGGAATCTGGTGGCTGGAAAAAGTCTAATTTGTGCCTTCCTTAAGGCTGTCCAATCACCAAGTCAACCTGGAACTTTGACCACTTATAACTTCTTCATACGGACTCGGAATTGAGTGTCGTCTGCGCCGTTGGATTCAGAATTACGAGATCTACAACTTGAACCTGGTTCGAGGATCTTTTGAGCACTTTGATTTTTTTGCCTTTTACTCAAGCCTCTTGTACCTGTACCATATTATTCCACCTGGATCAACAATGAACATGGAAGATACTTGGATCATCTGATTCTAAGTAAATACCTTGTTGAGTACAAATCTCAACCTACAGCCTTCAAGGAGACTCTAGCTCTTCCGCAATTCATTCAGTGGAAGGAAGAGAGGAGATCCTGCAACAAGAGAGAAATCAAAGGTAATAGGTTTCTATTACCTACATATGATGGATCTTCTACAGCAAGAGCTTGGGCAAAGAAGCTTGAGGCATTCTTCCTACTACATCTAGCAGTAGAGGATGAGGCAGTAGAAGTTGCAGCGCTGCTCTTGGAGGGTGAAGCCAATGTTTGGTGGTTTAGCCATTTGAGCCATGCAAGGGTGAATATTTTTGCAGAGTTCACTCAAGGGTTGATTAGAACCTTTGATGGAGAAAGATCAGAGGAGAGAAGGCCCACACCACCATGGGAGGAGACTTGTACCAGCGCTGTCACGGCCTTGGAAGAGAAGCCTTCTACATCTACAAATGGGGCAGCCATTTCATTGGAGGAAAAAACTATTGTAGCCATACAAGGAGATCCCAAGTTCCATCAAGGTATGAATGGAGTTCCACTTTCTATTTCAGCAAATCTTTTTTGTGGGAATTCATATTTAAATGACCAAGAATCATCATACACTGCTAACCTAGAGCAGCAAGATTGCATTTCGTTGTGCAACATGGAAACATTCAAGGAGGAAATAAACCATCATCCTCATGAAACATTGTTGGATTGCATATCACACTTGAGGTTGGGGTTTGAAGACTTGGAGGGAAAGATGGAAGATAGTAGACATCTTGAAGTGAGAAACTCTTTCTCCTTTCTAGATGACCCTTTCTCAATGAGCTCCTCTCAGCTCAAAGAGAAACTTCTACTTTCAGAAAATCCAAGGCCTCATTGGTTTTGGAGGACTATTGTTGAGAAGGAGATCTCATGGAGAGATTTCATTAGAGGTGCACTTCAACACATCATGGAATGCAAGGATTTTCTTCCTTTCTCACACTTGAATCTTCATGGATTCAAGGAGGAGCAGATAGAAGATGGAGGACATCTTAGGATGGATAACATCTCTCATGCTTGTGTTGGACATTCCTTGAGCCATACACATCATGATGGGAGGTTTTTGCCTACCACCTATTTGGGTCCTTATGGGATCAAATTGATCCTTGAGAAGATTGCATTTCAAAAGCCCATGAAGTGCAAAGACAGAATCCGATTTGGGAGGTTGGTTAGTTTCTCATGGGAGGGGGGGCCAAGATGAAGGATGAAAGGAGACATTCACAATTAGGGTGAATGATGTGATGGAAAGTAAGAAGTTGGTAAGTTACTTGCAAATTTATGATACTAGGCAAAGCAGGAGGCTTGGTCGCGCTGGGTTACTCTTGAAAGAGTTTGGCCATCATCCTCTTTCATGGGCATGGCAAGAGATACTTGCATCTTTGAGCAGCAAGGAGTATGGATGCATGGTGGTGACATGATAGTCATATCATTCATTATGTTTTCATCACATTTGGTTGATGGGAGCTATGTCACACGGTTCAGGTTCGAATTCGAGTTCGGCAACGATTAAGTTCGATTCGAATTCGAATTTTCCGATGAGGTTCGTAATGAGGTTCGACATTAGGTTCGACTATATATATATTTTTCAATATATATATATATATTATATATATGTGGCATAAAATAAAATAAATCAAAATAAATTAATAAATTATAAAACTATGAGTATGAATTTTGATTAGTAAAAACACATGAATAACTTAATAACGAATTTTGATTAGTAAAAACTATGAATAACAAATTTTTATTAGTAAAATGGACTTTGTTAAATATAGAAATGATAATTTATGTTAAAAAAGTCATAAAATTTATTAAAATCGAACTTCATGGAAAAAAAATCTTAAAATTCGCCTTTAGGTTCGATTAGGTTCGCCATTAGGTTCAATTAGGTTCGACATCAGGTTCGACATCAGGTTCGACATTCAGGTTCGGCGAACCTGATCAAATTCGAAATTTTTTTCAAATTCGGCGAACCCCGTGACATAGGATGTGAGTATGGGGAGGCAGAAAAATCTTTTGTTGCTTTGCTTGTTCTTAAGAGAGCAAGAGCAGATTTGCTCTCACACTTTGCATGATGTTGCAGGAGGAGGAGATGGCATTATCTCATTGGCCTTTGATGATCAAGAGGTACTTCCACCTTGGGAGGAAATTCTTATGTGTAGCAGCATTATGGGAGATATCTTTGACAAGGAACATGTCAAAGGATGGAGTTATGAGTTGGCAAAAGCTTATTTGCAGGGGCCAACAGCGTTGTCACTTGAGAGCTTGGGGTTATTGATGGAATATCCCCAGGATCACTTCACACTTGATGCACTTGGTGAACAAAGAGGAGGTGAGAATGATGGAGTAGTGGATGGAAACATCTATTGCATTGGTATGATCTTACTTGCTATGGTCTTCTTGACTTGGATTTCCAAGTATAAGAAGGGTGATTTTCATGCAGCATATGGTTCATTCCCCCTCATGGGAGTGTGTCATACCACTATGGAGGAATCATTCATATACACATGCATCATCTTACTCTCAACATATGGTAAGAATATTGTTTTTGCATCCATGGATTATCTAACACAACATTTGGATACTCTTACCATTCATATTCAATGCATTGCTCCACAAGAGGGCAAGCTTTTCATTGAGCTCCATGGTCAACATTGGGCCAAATTTTATGATGGAGACAACCATCTTTTATATGGCCTTGGGCAAGTGTTTTCTTTCATGTATGTTCAGTTGATGTACCTAGCCATTTTCTATTTATCAGAAGATATCATGACATATATAATTATCCATGTAACACAAAACAACTTGCCATGTAATTTTCTGAAGCAGCAGTTTGGAAAATTGCGCTGTCACTATTGGGAAAACTGTTGGTACTTTCATGCACCACATGAAACCTTCAGCATTTTCCTCATTCTGTTGATGATCATGATTTCATTTGCTGATATGGATCTGATTTGTATTGGAAGCATGATTGGGAGACAGACACATGAGTTGGAGGTGTCCCTTGGGGAAGGAGATTCCCACACTTTTTGCATTGCATGCTCTAATGGGAGCATGAGAGGAGATATGGCCACCACAGCCAAACACTTGTTTTATTTTGTTGAGGTGGGCCATGTGATTGATGGGATGCCATATGGTGATGATTTCCTATCCATCACATATGGATTGATTTGGGCCAGCTTGATTCACAGCGTTCGAGAAAAGATCTTTGGGGATCTATTCTTCATCTTGCCACTTGAGGGCAACTGTTTTGCAGCCCAGGATCAGCATTTTCTCTACAATTATCATAAATGGAGAGGACGACAGCGTGGGGTAGGCCTCTATGTCTACCATGTTCAGATTTTCAGCCCACCTACATTGCATGAGCTCAAGGTGGAGGAGCATTTTTAGGAGTTGCCATGTTGGGAGGTGACTCATTTTGTATGGGTGATTGCTTGGGGATGGAGGATCCATTTTGGAGAAGATGTTTTCCCATTACTTTTCAATCTCCATGCCTTGGGAGGCAACTTCTCAGTTCTATCCTTGCAGTTGCTTGAAGACAAGCAACATTTGGGAGGGGAGGATTGCAATATTCCAAAAATTTGCATGCAACAAATTTGAATATTAAATTTTGTTGATTTCACTTAAGAGGAGAATAAATGGGTAAGGAGGCCCATGTATAATAAAAATCTAAATAAAATATCTCATAGTATGAAAGGGGATCATCATTGGAGCTGGATTTCACACCCTCATGTGTGAACAGGATCATTTGCAAATGGACAAGGTTAAGTTTGACCAAGGCAACAATGCTAGGATAGGAGGTGGAGAACACTTAGAGAAACAGCGCAGTATGAATGGGAAGAGGTTTCTTTGGTGAAGGAAACCCTAACGGGTGGGACCCATGGTAAGAGGGATCTCACTTGTTTAAAAGGAGGGTAGGGCAACCATTGTTTCTCATGTTAAAGATTATTGATTCCTTTGTCTGTTTAGAGTTTGTGCATTCTCCTGCTGTTCAGCAGAGTTGCAGTGCTGCTTAGCACAAGGCATTCCTGTTTAGGAATTCCTTCTCCTTTCAAGAGAGGCCTCTTGAGGGACTTGCTATTCATTTTCTCCACATTCAGGCCTGAGGCCAAGCATCCTCCTTCAGCTACAGCGTTATTCTTGTAGCAAGAAACGTTGTGTTGCAGGGTGTTGCGGTGGAGGTTCTACAACACCACTGCTAGAGCTATTTTGCAGATGAGGGAGTCTCCTTTCCTTTGGAGGATTAGTGAGGGAGCATTTGAGCTGATTCCCATCATCTTTGGCATCAGGCCAACCATTGTTCATCACCTAGAGCACAGTCCCTCTCATTGACTACGTTATTTCTATTGAGCATCTGCAGTGAGGGTTGCAGTATTTGTTTGGAGGGTCAGATATTCAGTGTTAGGATCAGCCTTTCACTTGGAAGATCCATTGGAGGAGGTCTACTCAGCTTGTGCATCATCTACAGCCATCTCCATCCAGTTCTAGAGTTGTAGCTGCTACTCAGCCCTGCTACTCCGGCATTTTTGCCATTTTGTATATTTTCAACCAATCCTTCTGAGGATTGATGCATTATTGTTTCCAAGGGTTAGAGCTTTGCTCCCCACTTTATTTGAGCCATACATTGCCATATCTTTATATTGATCTTATTTCTGTAGCAGTGCCTCCTATAAACTCGCAGTCATAGCCTTGGGCTTTCTATGTGTAGCAGTATTCTTCATTTCCTTGTACATGTGTTGTTGAGGCTTGCATTGCCTTGCTTGAGTGAATGTTTCCTCAAGGATTTGTACTCTCTTTACTGCTATAACATCATTTGTTGGCTATCTATATCTTCTTGTCTCACAGCTAATAAAAATAACGTTGTTGCTCTATTGTATGTTCATAAATTGGTTGCAGTTCCTTCATCGGGCACTTTCTAAAGACAACTAGGTGTGGGAGATCTGTTTAACCCACCTAGAGGGATTTCTTTTGAGCCTCCTCTTGGATTTCGGTCTTAGATGCATTGATCTAAGGGATCCAGGTCTTGGCTTCAAATATTGTAGCAGCCATTCCTGGAAAATGCGTTTTCCAGTCATGCCTTGCTAGCAGTTCCCATTTTGGGATATTACATCGATAATCTTCTTCCCTTTGTCATTCCCCTTGTCGGGTTCTGATTCAGAGTCAGAGCATGCATCTGATTCAGAAGCCTTCATCTCGTCCACGAGTGACTGCTTGGCCCAACACTCACTTGTGTTGTGAGTGGAGCTCTTATGGAACTCACACCACTTCCCCGTGTCCTTCAGCTTCACGGTGTTGTTCTTTTCTTGTGGCTTTGGCAGGTTATCTTGGGCCGCCGTGCCTTGCCTTTGTCCTTTGTTATGCGGTTTGGGGGCACCTTTCACTTGATTTTGATTCGCAGATCCAAAGTCTCGCTTCTTCTGTTTGAATTTCTGCTATATCTTGGCAACATACCGATATGTCGTACTAAGAGAGGAGATGTCGAGGAACTCCATTTCCTCCTGAATGTATCGGTGCAGACAACTGGGGTACTTCAACACCAAATGTTTCTCCGAATCTTTGATACCCAACTTTGTGCGCAGGGTATGGAACAGATTCGTCAGCTCATGCACATCTTGGTCCCTTTGCTGCCGCAGCGTAGTCCATTGTATGTTCTTGTCCTCATAGCTACCCACAAGATAATATTGTTCCTTGATGGCATATCAAAAAGAAATCGAAGTGGGTACAGCCGAGACTAGAGAGGGTTCCCCCTCGTCCTTTTTCTCACAGTAGGTTTCCCACCAGTCCTTCACATGGGGGACGCCTCTTCTCCCAGTTGGAAAACTCATGAATTGAGAAATATCCTTCTAATAGATTCAACCATCTATCTAAGGCGTCTGCATCTATTTGGCCCTCAAATATGGGAATGTCAAAGTTTAATTGTACCTTAAAAGGAGTTGCGCTTCCAGAGTGGCTGTTGGATGTAGATGTGTCGTCGGTGGGCAGTCATTGAAGGATCTAGGCAAATTTATCCATCATCACGTTCCTCTGTTTCTCAAGGGCTTCCTCGAGCAATATCTTGATAGAATCTCCTGCTCCCTCATATTTATTTTCTTCCCCCATGGGCAGCCGTCGAGGTTTGCGAGGCTGATCTTGCAAAGGTTCAACCAGATCCAGCCCTAACTCATTATACCCCGACCTCGTTGGGGACATGCAAAGAAAAATCGAGAAATAGCAAACTGCTTTGATACCACTGATCCAAATTTATGCATGAACACAATGAAATACAAAAATATACATAAAAGCAGAGATGCAGTAGAAATAAAACTTCATTTCATTAATAACAAATAACTAAAATATGCTTACAGACATAATGGAAATAAAGTAGCTAGGGCGCTGATAACTTATCTCTGAGAAGAGATGTGGCGGCTACAGGCCTCTGAACTATGTTACAATGAGGCTCAAGGGCCTATTTATTATTGAAAAACAATGGAAAACCCTAAACATCCAAAAACCTAACCGTAAGAGATGAAGCGCCAAAACTATGGGCCCCGTTTGGGTAAATTGGTACATCAATCTCCCCGGGGACGTAACTTTGGCATACGATCTCTGTTTGACGTGCACAATACCTCGTTAGAAAGATCTATCCGAGGACTACAACTTTTGATGTGAGCAACATTGAAGGAATTTCCATGTTTCTCACGGTTTTTCCAAAAAACATCATTTAGGGCCTCAAAACGGCTCCAGAAGTTCAGGACCCGAAAAACTGCTAAAAATAGTAAACTGTGCTACAATTAAAGAAACTGAAAAACTGAAATAAGCAATGGTGGGGCCCCAAGTGGAATAGGCGGGTGGCCACCAATATCCACCTGGATCAAATTCAAACCTCAAGCTTGGATCCTTTTGACAATCTTCTCACCTTGCACCTAACAAAAGGGAAATATCAGATATAAATGATGATAGTTAGAATTCGAGATTCAAAGTCTTATTAGTCACAAAAATCAATCAGCATTTGGGATTCGAGCATAGAAATTGATCTCCTCAAGTCAATAAAATAAACTAATGGGATGCTACTCAAAAGAATAGGAATGTTCAGACATGGTAGCTATTCACTTTCAGATGAATTATTCAACATTAAGATATTGGCAATTTTACAGGCATGTCTTCATTGAAGCTCAGTGCAACAGTTTCACATTGAAGATGATCCAAGTTATTGTTAATGTTACAATTATTCAGACTTGTGATTGAGGGGGGAATGTTAAACTGAGTCCCTAGACAATCATAAGAGTCTGATAGCATATAGATATGTAAACCATACCTATTGATGAGGTATCATCCTGATCCATTGAAGAATTGTCAATGAGATCTACATCTAGAAGTGGTCAAGTTCATGTATTATAATTGACGTCATCAGATAAATAGAAGAGAATGGCTTAAAACCATTTCCACAATTTCTTCTTGTGCTTGCTTGTGCTCTAATTCTTAAAAATAAAGTGATACCAAAAGAAACTAGTCTATTTTAAAGGTGAATATAAATAACTTTGGTATTAGTGAAAAAAATAACTTATCCCAGCAATGAAACTTTCTTTTATACTAATTTATATAGGATCGTTAATATTTGTAAACACCTGAAAGTGGTTGAGAAATTGCAATATTTACCTGACTCTCTAGAATTGGAAGAATTACCAATAGTGGAACAACAGCAATATCCTGAAGAATAAAATAAAATAAACTGAGAGTGGCATCTAATTCCAAAATACAGTCGTATTACATAATATAGAGAAATCAAATAGCATGTTAATGGTGGCAATACAATCAGAGCATAAGGGAAAACCTGGAGTAGAAGGATCCCAAGTGTTGCTGACCCAAATCGAGTTGGTAGTTCACCCTTCTCTGCAAGCAACTAAAAGATACAAATTCCAAATAAATAATTTACTTTGCACAATATTCTCTGTTGTTGAATTTTATGAAACAAACAAGATCCTTTACTGGAACTGAATATATTTTGCAGAAGTTTGCATGTGATAAATCCAAGATTAAGGTTAAGAAGAAATGATTGTAGAGAATCATGGCAGTCCTAAAAGTACAAAATAGTGAAATGTTCATAATACACAAAACAATTGTAGTGACGCAATGATTAAAAAATCAGGAAAAACCAAAGATAATTTTAATGCCTAGATATTTATCGAAATCTAAATATTGGCTCACATGCCAAAGTAGGTATTTTCTCATATCTGAAATATGTTAAAATGGTTTCAATGATAACTATAATTAAGAGTGATGAGGTCCAGAAACCTATAGTAAAATGACATTTAGGCATCAAAATTCCAGACTAACTGAGTTACCCTGTTACAATCAAAGCTTATATAGTGAGTGTTTGGGATATTATAGAAAGGGACAATTACCCGCCAAAAAGTGGGTAACCCCCAGGAGAAAAATTTTCTCCTCATTCGACAGCCAGATATCCAGCAGCCCCATGATGGTTCTCTACCTATCACATTGGTCAGATCTGCATAGTTCCACCTAGTTTCCAGGATGTGGGGACGGAGGAGCGGGGAAACACAGGAGCAGCCTATGCAAAAGCTCCCTACAAAGCATGATACAATCATACATGTAATCGTAACATTGTACAATGTGTTGATTTATGGTAGCATCGGATGTGCTCTAGCCTTGTAACTTTGTATATAGGCTAGAACACATGTATTCCATAAAACCCAGAAATGGTTTTGGAAAATTCCACTTAGAGATGGTTTAATTAAATTAACTAATCGTTTTTTAATGTTTTCCTAAGTCTAAACTTAGGAAAACTGATTAATTAAAGGGTATTAATTAAACTAAGTGTGAATCTTCTAGATAAAGTCATGGATCACCTGCAAGTTAATCTTAGCCCTTGATTATGTTTTAATCTTGGCCGTTGAAGGGTCAACGGAAGAATATAAGAAGGAAGGTGAGAGGCCTATGGAAAATACGTTCAGCACATTGAGCATTTGGCATTTTAAAGTTTGTGTGAAGAGACACAACTTTTGATCATAATCGAATCACTAGGGCAGGGTTTGCTAAGTGATTTGATTCAGTGATCAGATCCAAAGAGGGGCAAAAGCAGAAACTGGCCAGGAGGATCAGTAGTGCATTTCAGAGAGAGGCAGCAGTGACGCAGAGAGAGACAGCGCAATTTTTAGAAGGGGTGACACAGTTCCTGTAGGAAATCACGTAGAAGCAGCGCGGTGTCTCTTGGAGTCAGTCCATAGATAGCTAGACTCTGGGGTTTCTGAGCCAGGAGGGCCAAAATTCAGTCTCATATCGGCTAGATCAGTTGCAGAGAGAGGTGATGCAGTTTCTCAGGCTTGCCCACGCAGACTTACGTAGTTCCAGCATAGGCACTCATGCAGAGGCAGAGAAGGGCCTCACCAGCGCTATTTAGATCAGTCGGAGACTTGCAGAGTGAGGTATATCTCACAATTACATTTGTTGTCTAGATTTCTCTGAAGATCTGTTGCACCGGTTTTCCCAAGTTGAGTTTTTCCGAGGACTTAGTCCAAAAAATAACTGTGTCAAATGTGGAAGTTTTTCATTATATTTTGTGCAGATTGTTTCAACGCTTAGATTTATTCCACAATATTATTTGTGTAGATTGCTTCAGAAATTACTTCAATATTTCACTGTAATGAAATAATTATGAAACATAATAGGAGAAGTAATTCAAATTTGTCGCAGTAGGAATCCAGATTTAGGATTTTTCACATGGTATCAGAGCTTATTCAAGTTGAAGTGCAGGAGAAACAAACGTGAACTAGCAAATCAACGCATAAGATACTAGGATTTGCGTAAGCAACAGCAGACCCTCCCAGAGATTACGTTGTCCAGGCAAGAAGGGCAATCCAATGCAGAAAAAGGCTCACTCTGAGAGAGTTGAAAAAGGGGAAAGCATTTTTTAGTTGCAGAAGACACAGCATAGCAGAGCAACGTAGCTGAAGGACGCTGTGCAGTAAGAGTTGATGCATAAAGCGTCAGAAAATTTCTGAAAAACACAGATTGGGGATTTCTTGATCTCGAAGAGTTTCTTACTCAAAGAAACTCAGTTTCTCCTGTGCAGCAGCAGAAGCAGTGACTTACTCGACAAGGAGTGCGTAAGTCTAGCTGAGCAAAGGGTTAGAGAAAGAAACTGACAGTTGAGGAGATGGCCAGCAACGGACTGCGTGACCAAGATAGATTGGAGGGTGCCTCCAACTATGTCATTTAGAAATCAAGGATTGAGTTTCTCCTTGATGAGCATGATCTAAAAGCCCTCATAGAGAGCACATGTGCAAAACCTTTGGATGCAGCACATCTGAGACAATTCAAGAAGAATATGGCAAGAGCCAAACGATTGATCCTGGATGGTGTGAAGGATCACATCGTACCTCACATAGCAGCAAAAGGCACTGTTAGAGAGATGTAGGTAGGGCTGGAAAAGCTATACCAAGGATATTTCAAGCAACGGAAGATGTACCTTGAGGAGAAGATGCGTAACACCAGAATGAAGAAGGGAGAGTTTGACTCCTTCCTGTCTCGTATTCAGGATAACCGAGATTAGCTGTCAGCAGTAGGGGCAGAACCTAAAGACTTAGAGCTTGTAAGGCTCACTCTGAACTCTGTTTCAGAAGACTATCAGGTCTTTGTCCAAAGCATTTTGGGCAGAGAAAGGCTTCCAGGATGGGAAGCGATGTGGCCAGCCTCAAAATTCATTTGGAAGATGGCAGCAGCGGTTCAAAAGTCAAGGAGGAAGAAGACAACATTGCCCTTGCATCAAAGGGGCAACAAAAGCAGAAGAAGAAAGATCTATCTAAGATCAAATGCTTCTGGTGTGGGGAAATGGGACATTATGCCACACAGTGTCCTCTTAAGAAAAAGGATAAAGAGAAGGAAGATCCTCAAGCAGGAGCTGCCAAGATTGAGGCGGAAAGAGATTGTGCTATGTTAGCTCATATTCCGAAAGGAGAGAAATGGGTTGACTTGGAGTTGTAGATCCAAAATCGATAAGTGGCAGGATCCTAGAGTATTTCTGGATTCTTGGATCACATGTGAGCTACGGCAGCCTAAAGACAGTAGCAAGATGGACAGTTGCAGCAAAAGATGAAAAGAGAATGCAATGGCTAGCAATACTAGAGCCTGATCAGCGCAGAAAGGGAGCTGCAGCATCAACAGTTGAGTAGCAGCAGCGCAGTGCACACTGGTGTAGTGCAGTGCTCATGTGGTGTAGCGCAATGCTCACGTAGTGCAGCCAAGTGCTCATGCAGTGCAGAGCAGCAACAGTGCAATAGTTTCAGTAAGCTAGTGCAGAATCTTGCAACAGTCAGTCTTATTTTTCAGTTGCAGATTTACTTGTCCAATTTCATATGTTTTTCTGAAGCAATAGTAGTTGAGCAGCAATAGATGAGCAGCAACAACGCAGTGCAAAGTAGTGCTCACACAGTGCAGCAACATGGTTGCAGAATTCAGAGGGAGTTGCAGTACAGTGGCAGTTTGCAGCAACATGCAAAGTCAACAGCAGTACAGATGCATCATTTCTTGTGCAGTGTTGGTAAGCAACATCAACAACACAACAACAAATGTTCCAGAAGTCAGAGCAGTACATTGAACTTTTTTTCTAGAGCACTTTCCTTGCTAAGAGGGAGTGTTGATTTATGGTAGCATCAAATGTGCTCTAGCCTTGTAACTTTGTATATAGGCTAGGACACATGTATTCCATAAAACCCAGAAATGGTTTTTAAAATTCCACTTAGAGATGATTTAATTAAATTAATTAATCGTTTTTTAATGTTTTCCTAAGTCTAAACTTAGGAAAACTAATTAATTAAAGGGTATTAATTAAACTAAGAGTGAATCTTCTAGATAAAGTCATGGATCACCTCCAAGTTAATCTTAGCCCTTGATTATGTTTTAATCCTGGCCGTTGAAGGCTCAACGGAAGAATATAAGAAGGAGGGTGAGGGGCCGAGGGGCCTATGGAAAATACATTGAGCACATTGAGCATTTGGCATTTTCAAGTTTGTGTGAGGAGACACAGCTTTTGATCAGAATCGAATCACTAGGGCAGGGTTTGCTAAGTGATTTTGATTCAGTGTTCAGATCCTGTTGCACTGAAAATTGTCACTTTGACATTCTGCTATTTGTATGAGCTCATTATCACTCATACATTCCTCCTTTGCAAGTCTAGAACATCAGTTCCTCATGTCAAGCCTTAAAAATAAGAGAAAAGCTCTTAAAGTCTCTGAAACTCTGGTATCGCACTTTCTCTTTGTCTTACCTGCGGTCCCGCACCTAATGGTCATGTCTCCTGCAAACCTGACCGCACTTTATCTGTATTAAGAGTGCGGACCCCTGTAAAAGATTAAAAGGGTGCAAGTAAACTCAAAAAGATCACTTTCAATCATTTCTAGAAGCTTTTGGAAGGAATCTTGCGGTGGCAAGTCCGCTCCTTTCAGGTTCATGTATCCCATGCCTTAAGGAGTTAACCCCTTGATGTGAGGAGCTTATCCCTTTGAAGGAGGACTCTATCCCTTCATAAGTTCTGAATTTCATTTTACAAAAGAAAACATATCTAGATTTTTTTGATTTGTTTGTTATTATGCACAAACGAATCCTTAGTTTACTAAACAACTAAGCAAAACATTCTCAAAAAAAAAAAATTGAAGCTTTTATTCAAATAGATTTTCAAAGTTTTTAGATTTCAAAATTAGTTTTTCATAGTTTTGAATGCTTTTCTAGAACTTGTAGATCTCTTTTGAAAGAATTTTTTTTTTGCAGTTTTGAGTCTTGAAATTGAAAGGGATTTATTGTGAGCATTAATTGTTTGTCTCGTTTTGAGTTCTTAGTGAAAAAAAAAAGATTTTCTTTTCATTTATTCTTCATGTTGAAAGAAAGAATTGTCTCTTAAGAAATTGCATTTCTCGAACTCTTTCTTTTAGCTAGACTTCATTGAAAGAAAACGAATTGCTTATCATTTTAGGTGCATTTTTTAGTGTGTTCGGAGTCGAGTCTTCACACCATCAAATTTTCATTTCCATACCTATTGACATAAAGAACAACCCATAAAAACAATGCTTAATTAAAATTGATCTAGTAATTTTTTCTATTTCTAGGGCTCTTATCACCAATATAGCTTAGGCTAGTATCTTGGAGTAGGGAGTAATTAACTCTCCAAGATAGTAAAAATAGACAAGTAAATAAATCTTGTGGTAGGAAATAAATCCAATTGTAATTGATACATTCTGGGAAGCTTCTCTTAAAGGAGTTAATCACGAGATCATGTCCGAACCTTTGAGACAATCAACTCTGTTTCATTGGGAAAGATAGAAGATCTGCGCGCATTACAAAAGGTAAACCTCGGATTAAACATTGTCAAGGAGCCTGGGGTCACTTGTCGGTAAACCTCAGATTGACCATGTCGAGGAGCCTTCAAGGGGATTGAGCTTTGTTACTCTGCCCTTGTGCGTAGAATCGGATCGTAGACTGTTCTCCCAGTTGTATTTGTTGTTGTTGGTAACCTTAGTGTCCATAAACTTAAGATTATTTCCTAAGGTGACGGTGAAGGAAAGATCTCACTGTACCTGGAGCAAACGTCGACTATACTCGCTTGGACTCTCTTGGGGGTTCTCTTCACTCGAGATGGTTTTGTGAAGAAACTTGTGTCAGTCTATTTCATTAAGCAGGTTGTCAGGGTAACTGTTCCAACCGCCCTTTCTGTGTTAAAATTCTACTAAGTTGTATTTCATCACCAACTAGTGTTTTTAGTACGGGAAGTTACTGTTTGTGTGTGGTTTGAACTCTTAGATTTTTAGGCATGTGATTCAGTTGTTTGTTCCCTTAGAGACTTTAGGTGTTTTCATTGAAACTTTCTTTGTTTGCGTGTGATTAATTGATATTCAATCGTGGCAGAATTACCAAGACAGTCCCGGAGACTTCAGGGGAAGCCCCCTGAGTATACACCAAGTCAACTTGAAGGGTTGCGTGCTCTAGTATCATCTAATAGCAGTAGAATTAGATCAACAGAAGTCGGAAGTTCACTTATAGTTGTTCATCCTGATTATCAAATACCAACAACAGAGCATATTCAAGAGCCAATTTCAGTTTTCGAAGTTACTGGTAGTATTTCTCCTTCCAGTGAATTACCTGAAGAACCTGAAATTTCTGAGCCTGACACTGAACCTACTGTTTTGGAACCATCCTCAAGATTTATTACTCCAACTTCTAGTGATCCTGGTTCACCTAGGGTAAGAAATATCATTACTGAAGATCTTCCTACTGGCCTTATTTCTATTGAAGAACTTGTCAGTCTAGACGAAGAAGTAACTCTTCCCGAATCCCCACAGTCTTTGAATCTTAGGGAGCGTGAATCCATTTTCTACAGTCCTATTAGGAGTGACACTTGGTATTTATCTTTAGCAATTTTTTTAGAAAACCTAGGTCTTGCTTTTTCACCACCTCGAATTCCTTTTCATCCTACGCCCAGAGGTTATTATCCTTCATCGATTATGTCAGGAGAGTCATCTATGTTTTCCTAAACACCGAAAACATTTTTACACCGTGGTCCTTCTGTTCCTTCAGGGTACCAAGCTCTTTCTGGTACTTTCTCAGGAGCAGCTCCTCGACCGATTGAACAAGTATTATCATCTGGTATTAATGGAGCTAAAACTGAAATGTGAACGCAGAGCAAATATTTATGATGTCTGGTAACATTCCCAATCCTCAACCTCAAGGTAGCCGGCCATCATTGGGGGCAAATCCTCAGTGGAAGCCGCCATCGCCTAGGGGGCAACCTCAAGGTAAATAATCACCGCCTAGGGGGCAACCCCTGCTGCGTGAATTACTCAGAATATTCCCAATTAGCCTTGCTAATTGGAATATTTCATTTCTGTTTAATTTTGCCGCTTTAGTTAGAAATAATAAATAAAGTGAGAAATAAGAGGGGTCACCTCACTTTAGTCACCTCAGTTTATAAAATAAAGTGTTTTCCTAGTTGATTAACGTTATAACTTAAAGAGGGGGCCTTGGGGGTCCACACGTATATGAGGGGAGGCCTCACGCTGACCCAAGGGTAACTGCAAGGTGAAGGACGCAGTTAAGGTTTTGGAGGGAGTTTAGCATTATAAAAGGAGGGGTTTCCACTTCACTTGGCATTCATGATTTGATATTATTATTGAGAGCTAGACTTCTGTCTGCTTCAGCACGCCGGTTGTTTAGTCGGTCTGCAGCACTGTTTAGTGCAAACGAGTGTCTCCGGTCGGAGATCTCACCCTTAGCCTCGGGGGACTTCGAGTGCCTGCCCTGTTAAGGTTATTTCTGTTTCACCCTTAGCTTCGGGGGACTTCGAGTGCCCGCCCTAGTAAGGTTATTTTCTGAGTACACCTTTCAGTTTCAGTAGCAAGTAGCAGCAGTTTCTGGTGCAGATTTGGAGAGGAAGAAGCCCTCTTGTGGCTGCGCAGTTCTGAGGAGGAGGGACACTGTTTCAGGAGAAGAGAGGACGCTGATCAGCCTTGGAGAGTGAGGACGCTCGTTCCCAGTGGAGGACGCACCAGATCTCGGGAGCAGTGTGGAAAATCACTGCCCAGGAGGAGGAAGGCACATTGATAGATCCAGACTTGGAGGTCACAGATCTGGAAGGGTATTTGCAGATCTAGTTCTGTATGGTGCAGATTTGGAGATATAGTACTAGATCCAGCTTGGGAGATTGCAGATCTGAGGAGATATTGGCAGATCTAGCCTAGATCTGAAGAGATAACATCAGATCCAGCCTTGGAGGTTGCAGATCTGAAGAGATATTGTCGGATCCAGCATAGATCTGAAGGGTTGACAGCAGATCTGATCTAGGAGGACGCAGATCTGGAGGGACAGGACGCAGATCTGGATTGGAGGTTTCAGATCCAGTAGATCTGAGCATACAGTAGGCAGATCCATCAGGGAGGACGCTGATCTGAGGAGCAGGATTGTGTTAGAGGGGCTTGACAGCGTTTTACAAGCATCCTGGAGCTGATTCATTCATCTAGAGGGTTTTATCACTAGCACCCCATCTGTTCCTGCGCTGTCACTAGCAGGGACAGCGTTTTCATTGGTGTGGGATTGGAGGATTGATATCAGCTATCTTTTGGTCTTCAGCTCATAGTTCCAGTGCATTCCAGCTTCAGTCTTCAGAGCAGTCTTCAGCCAGCTAGGACGCTGTCCTTATTTGCAGCCATTGTCTATCTGAGAGGGTCTCCACTTGCCTAGGGCAAGGATAGGTGCACTCCATCTGATTTTTCTTTGTATTCCTCTCTATGCACTTTCAGATTAATAAAATGGGTCAGTTTTCTGGCATTCTATGTGTGATTGTTCCATGATCTGGTTCAGCATTGTATTTTCTATATCTGTCTGGCATATTTCTGTTTATTACTGGTTATTTCCCTTTGGGGATATTACAGTGGTATCAGAGCATAATTCTGGCTCAGCCTGTGGTCTATGACATCAGAAAAGAAATCATACAGAGCAATAGCAGTTGCAATACCAGAAACGCAGTTGGAAAAAGGGCCAAAATAAAAAAAGGTCAAATTTTGAAGTTTGGAATTAGGAAAAACGTTTTCTGGGTTTTGGACAAGGATCACCTTCCCAAATTCTTGGAATCTTCTGAGTAGTTTTCAGTGGGTAAATCGGATGTCGAAGTTAAGCAGCAGTATGGTTTTGCAGTAGCCGTGCAGTTTCTGAGGAGCCTGTTGGCACCTAGCAGAAAATGCCAATGGCAGGAGATGTGAGTCCAGCTCAGTATGCAGCCGTTTTTGCAGAATGGCAGGGCCTAGGTCAGGCGTTCATGGATGCTTTCCCCATAGATCGCTATTTCCAGTTTCGATGTGGCGGCAAAGCCCCAGAGCATGAGCAGCACCAGCACAAGGGGCACGGATACCACCGTGATGACCACCGTGCAGCTAGTAGATTTCATTTGCCCAGGTTTGATGGCTCATCAAACAGTTCGGCAGAGTCCTGGGTGGAGAAGCTGGACATCTATGTCCAGCTTAACCGGATGACTCAGTCAGAGGCCATTAAGGTGGCAACATTGCATCTGGATGGTGAGGCCCGCGATTGGTGGTTCCATGGGATGGTGACACTCGGGCATTCTACAGTGACGACATATGCCGAGTTTACTCAGAGGGTATTAGAGTGCTTTGAAAAGAGGGATCCGGAGCAGCATTTTGTTGAGCTGACCAAGCTGAAACAGACTGGGAGTATAGAGACATACATGTCAGACTTCTTGAGGATTTCGGTGATGGTACCTGATTTATCTGCAGCTTGGATGGGTTGCATATTTGTGGAGGGGCTGTCAGAGCCACTTCGTGGCCTAGTCCGGTCGCACAGACCGGCTACCCTTCAGGATGCCATCAGCAGGACTCGGAACTTACAGGATGTCTTACCCAGGGCTCGGACACCTTATCCCCAGAGACAGGCCTTCCAGCCTAAGGGTAAGGACACGAGGGCTCCGCCTCCCAAGGCGAATCCTGGACGAGGGCAGTTTGATGTTGAGGCCAGGAGAGAGCTGAGGAGGAAGCGGGTGTGCTTCACTTGCCGGGAGCCATGGGCATCAGGACACAGGTGTGCGGCAGGGAAGGCACACTTCATTGAGGTCTTCTCTGAGAGCAGTGGAGAAGAGGATGAGGGAACACAGGATTGCAGGGAGTTTGAGGATACACCTAGTGAGACACAGGACTCACCATCATTAGAGACCTCCTTGGCCGTGCCGGTTGATATCGTAGTGGAGAAGGCAGAGCCTACCCCGATAGAGCCATCCACCGAGGTGATGACTGGAGCCATGTCTGAGTCTTCGGGTGGTAGTAGCACACAACAGATGGGCGAGATATCAGGGGATATATCCACTATTGATGAGGCACTAGGAGATACAGAGGTATCGGATGATGGTCGCAGACAGCGATATCATCGGCTTCGGACGGACCTTCGAGTTTTGAGAGAGAAGGCCGCGTCAGTACGGTAGACCATTTTGTTGCAGGACCAGGAGCTGGAGGGTATGAGAGTGACTTGTGCCAAGTCGGCAGCCAGGTTGGTCAGCATTGGGGAACAGCTGGATTCCCTGATGGTACAACCAGAGGGCACATTGGAGCGTCAGACCATTCCCCTTCAGGTACGCATGGATGGGACTGGCGATGCTGTTGAGTCATCTCTTCCCGTTGGAGAGAGAGAGGCAGAGCCACCTAGTCAGATCTCATATGTTGACTTGGATAGCGGTATGAGACGATCAGAGTTGTACAGGGTACAGCATCCATATGATGAGATTGGATGGAGAGAGATTTTGAGTTGGTACTCGGTGGAGCGGGATATGGAACACAATGATTTGGTTCCCTTCTCACAAGAGCAGATAGAAGATGGAGGACATCTTCGGATGGATAACATCTCTCATGCTTGTGTTGGACATCCCTTGAGCCATACACATCATGATGGGAGGTTTTTGCCTACCACCTGTTTGATTCTTGATAGGGTCTCATTGATCCTTGAGAAGTTTATATTCCAAAATCCCATGAAGTGCAAAATTAGAAATTTGATTTGGGAGGATGGTAGCCCTCATGGGAGGAGTACCAGGATGAGGAGAAGGAGGCATCCACAAGTGATTGAGTGGATGGGGATGATGAGCAAGGAGCTAGGAGGCTACTTGCAGATCTGTGACACCAGGCAGCAGGAGGCTTGGCTGCACTGGTTACTCTTGAAAGAGTTTGGCCATCATTTGGCAAACACTCTTCCTAAGAGTAGGAGGATGGGGAAAAGATGGATGGATACTTGCATCAGTAAGCAGCATAGAGTATGGATGCACGGTGTTGATGAGTTACTCATATCATTCATTGTGTCGTCATCACATGAGTTGCATGATGGAGGTATGGGGAGGCAGCACAATTTATTATTGCTTTGCTTGGGAGAGCGAGGGCAGATTTGCTCCCACACTTTGCATGATGTTGCAGGAGGAGGAGATGGCACTATCTCCTTGGTCTTTGATTGGGAAGCACTTCCATCTTGGGAGGTATTCCATATTTGTTGCAGCATTATTAGAGGAGTCTTTGACAAGGAGCATGTCAAAGAACAGAGTCTTGTATTGACAGGAGCTTATTTGCATGAGCTCCCAGCGTTGTCACCTTGGAGCAAGACATTGTGGATGAAGTGTGCGCAGCAGAGATATGGTAGATCTATAACCCATAGGTCCCGGGATCACCTCATATTTGGTGCACAAAGAGGAGGTAATGATGATAGAGACATCTATGGCATATTCTTCTTGACTTGGGTTTCCAAGCATGAGGAGGATTATCTTCTTGCAACACATGGTTCATTCTTCTTCATAGCATGCCAAAACACTATGGAGGACTCATTTATGGATCCATGTACCATCTTACTTCCAGCATATGGTGAGGGTTTTGTCTATACATTCATTGATTTGCACACTTTTTCCATTCCTATGCAGTGCATCGCTTCACAAGAGGGCAAGCTTGTCACATTGCTCCATGAGTTGTATTGGGCCAATCTACATGATGGAGGCAGCCATCTCTTTTATGGCCTTGGGCAAATGTTTTATCATCACATGTATGTTCATTTGCAGCACTTTATCATGTATCATATGAAGACATGCATGGGTAACATAAACATTTTGCCTTGTACTCTTATCAAGCAGCAACTTGTAAAACTGCGTTGTACTTGTTGGGGAAGCTGTTGGTACCTCTTTTCATCACATGTAACCTTCAGCGTTTCCTTCATTTTGCTGCTGATCATGTCTTCATTTGCTGATATATGTCAGACTTGTATGGGAGGCTTGATTATGAGGGAGACACGTGAGCTGGATGTGTCCGTGAGTGGGAAAAATTCTCACAATTTCAGCACTACATGTTCTAATGGGAGCATGGGAGGAGGCATGGCCACCACTACTATGTATGCGTTCTCTTTTGATGTGGGCCATGAGATTGATATTCATCCATTGTACAGCCATGGGCAAGTGTTTGACCCTATGTTGTTGTCATATTCAGCCATTTACTATCCATTAGTAGATGTGATGGATCTTGTACATTGCTTGCCATGTGATCTTCTGAGGTTGCAGTGGATGAGACTGCGCTGTATCCTTGTGAGGGATTGTTTGCATTATGTGTCCTCATGTAACACCTTCAGCAAACATCTCATTAGGATGATCCATGAAGCACATGTCCTATTCTTCATGGATGAATTGTTTTGGGCCAGCTTGTTCTTCGTTGTTGGAGGGACCTTCCTTGGAGGATTGTTCTTCACTTTGCCATTGGAGGGCAATGATTTTGCAGCCCAAGATCAGACTTTCAGGCCGCCTTCATTACCGGAGCTTGAGATGGAAGGAGATTTTCAGGAGTTGCCTTGTCGGGAGGTGGCTCATTTGGTTTGGATGATTGCTTGGGGATGGAGGATCCACATGAGAGAGATGTTCCTCACTTCATGCCTTGAGTGGAGAGAGATGATGAGCTGGTACCCAGTCAATGGGACAACTTACACATTCATAGATGCAGAGCAGCAGCAGTCATGGTCTTTAGTCATAGCCAGAGGCAGTGAGCAGTCCGAGTCATGGGACTTGGGCGATTATTGGCCACAGGGGCGATGGGATCAGGGAGGACTATTGATTGGCTGGTACCATGAGAGGCCAGTTTGGGATCCTGGCATTGAGATATCCCTTCATATCAGGGTGATGCAGGAGACAGAGAGGTTTCAGTGGGACCCGGGCACATTTTGCAGTATCGGCGGGGAGCATCAGCTAGAGAGTAGGCTTGTTCAAGCATTGCTTGATAACAAGCAATTTTTGCCGGATGAGGATGCCATTTGGGAGAGCGAGCAGACTTTACAGCATCCATCATTTCAGTTGCTTGAGGACAAGCAACGTTTTGCCGGGGGAGACTGTAATATTCCCAATTAGCCTTGCTAATTGGAATATTTCATTCTTGTTTAATTTTTGCCGCTTTAGTTAGAAATAATAAATAAAGTGAGAAATAAGAGGGGTCACCTCACTTTAGTCACCTCACTTTATAAAATAAAGTGTTTTCCTAGTTGATTAACGTTATAACTTAAAGAGGGGCCTTGGGGGTCCACACGTATATGATGGGAGGCCTCACGCTGACCCAAGGGTAACTGCAAGGTGAAGGACGCAGTTAAGGTTTTGGAGGGAGTTTAGCATTATAAAAGGAGGGGGTCTCACCTCATTTGGACATTCATGATTTGATATTATTATTGAGAGCTAGACTTCTGTCTGCTTCAGCACGCCGGTTGTTTAGTCGGTCTGCAGCACTGTTTAGTGCAACCGAGTGTCTTCGGTCGGAGATCTCACCCTTAGCCTCGGGGGACTTCGAGTGCCTGCCCTGGTAAGGTTATTTCTGGTGTCACCCTTAGCTTCGGGGGACTTCGAGTGCCTGCCCTAGTAAGGTTATGTTCTGAGTACACCTTTCAGTTTCAGTAGCAAGTAGCAGCAGTTTCTGGTGCAGATTTGGGGAGGAAGAAGCCCTTTTGTGGCTGCGCAGTTCTGAGGAGGAGGGACGATGTTTCAGGAGAAGAGAGGACGTTGATCAGCCTTGGAGAGTGAGGACGCTGTTCCAGGGAGGACGCAGTCCAGATCTGAGCAGAGAAAACGCTGTTCCAGGAGGAGGAAGGACGTAGATCAGTCTTGGAGTGAGGACGTTGTGCAGCAGGAAGAGAGGACGCAGATCTGAAGGCACATTGATAGATCCAGCCTTGGAGATTGTAGATCTGAGCAGATATTTGCAGATCTGGTTCTGTATGGTGCAGATCTGAAGGTATAGCACTAGATCCAGCTTGGGAGATTGTAGATCTGAGGAGATATTGGCAGATCTAGCCTAGATCTGAAGAGATAACATCAGATCCAGCCTTGGAGGTTGCAGATCTGAAGAGATATTGTCAGATCCAGCATAGATCTGAAGGGTTGACAGCAGATTTGATCTAGGAGGACGCAAATTTGGAGGGACAGGACGCAGATCTGGATTGGAGGTTTCAGATCCAGTAGATCTGAGCATACAGTAGGTAGATCCATCAGGGAGGACGCTGATCTGAGGAGCAGGATTGTGTTAGAGGGGCTTGACAGCGTTTTACAAGCATCCTGGAGCTGATTCATTCATCTAGAGGGTTTTATCACTAGCACCCCATCTGTTCCTGCGCTGTCACTAGCAGGGACAGCGTTTTCATTGGTGTGGGATTGGAGGATTGATATCAGCTATCTTTTGGTCTTCAGCTCATAGTTCCAGTGCATTCCAGCTTCAGTCTTCAGAGCAGTCTTCAGCCAGCTAGGACGCTGTCCTTATTTGCAGCCATTGTCTATCTGAGAGGGTCTTCACTTGCCTTGAGCAAGGATAGGTGCCCTCATTCTGATTTTCTTGTACTCCTCTCTATGTACTTTCAGTTTAATAAAATGGCTCAGTTTTCTGGCATTCTATGTGTAATTGTTCCATGATCTGGTTCAGCATTGTATTTTCTATATCTGTCTGGCATATTTCTGTTTATTACTGGTTATTTCCCTTTGGGGATGTTACCAATTACCGCCTGGGGTGCAACCAAAGATGATTTTATCGCGATAATTTGAAATTATCGCGATTTTTTCAAGCAAAAGATATTATCGGCGATAATTTCAACGATAATTTGAAATTATCGTTAGCGCGATATTATCGCGATTATTTCGAAATTATCGCGATTCGAACTGAAGTTATCGTCGCTGCCTCCAACAGCGCGGTTATATGCCGATTTTTGGTTTTTTTTTTTTCATTTTTACTTTGACAGCGTGGGTTATGAGAGCCAAGGAGGGAAGGAGGTGATTTACAAGCCCAAGATTGGACAAAAGTGAAGAATTTCTTGCAAGCCAAGCGAACAAAAATCGAATTTGGACCAAGTGTCTCCGGCAAAACGTTTTTCCAGGTATGGGCATCAAATTTGACCCTTTTTTTTTGTTTTTTTCTTGTTCTTCCATGGGTTTCTATTACCCATGTATTTTTCATCATTTGTGATTGCATTTGGTTGTGTTTTTTTTTTTTTTTTTGTTTTATTGAGAGGAGAGGGTTTATTTTGGTCAAAAATGCAAAAAATTGTTTGTTAAATTTTGTTTTTTATATTTCTTCTTGTGCTCTTAGGTTCTTCCCATTATTTTTTCTTGTGTTTCAACATGTATTTTTTCCTATTATTTTTGCATTGAGTTGAGGGTTTTTTTTTGTGAAAAAAATCAAAATGTTGCATGTAAAATTGTAATTTTTTTATTTTATTTTTTAACTGGCAATTTTTTTTGTGCCCTAGGTTCAAATTTCAACATTCAAAGTTCAAAGTTTCCAACATGCCAAGGAAATTAGATCCTTTCTGGGAATTTGGTGAACCTGATGGGGGGGTTTGACCGATTAAACTTGACTTGCAAATTATGTGGTCAACACATGGCGGGGGGGTATACAGGTTGAAATACCACCTGGCACAAATTCCTAGGCATGAAGTAGGCCCTTGCAATAAAACCAATCCAGAAATAATCAGAAGAGCCATGAACTCATTGGGAGAAATGGAATCCGCTAAAGTCAGCAAAGCAGCTCTGAAGAGTCAAATATCAGGGTTTGGAGTTGACCGTGAGAGTGGTAGTGGCTCTTCAGCGTCAGCCTCTTCTATAGGCAGCCCCGCAGTTGCCTCCTCATTTTTTTGTTCCTAGAACCACTCCCGGGGCACAACCATCTATCTCCTCCCTTATTAAAAAAAGGAGAAGGAAGAAGCTGATAAGTTGTTGGGCAAACTGTTTCTTTGGAGTGATATTCCTTTCAATGTTGCCAGGAACAATCCATTTTATCAGGCTGCGATTGATGCTATCGCTGTTGTTGGCCCAGGATACAAAGCCCCTACATATCATGACCTTAAAAGGCGCATTCTGCAAAATGAGAAAGCTGACTGCACCAAGAGATTGGAAGACTTAAGGGCATCATGGGAAGTCACAGGATGCACTGTGATGTCAGATGGTTGGACTGATCAAAGGGGTAGGACCCTTCTTAACTTCTTGGTCAGTTGTCTCAAGGGGACAATGTTTATAAAATCTGTTGATGCATCTGCACATGTCAAAGATGCAAGATTATTATGTGATTTATTAGATGTGTTCATTATGGAGGTTGGGCCCCAAAATGTTGTCCAAATCATAACGGACAACGCTGCAAACTATGTTTCTACTGGCAAGATGCTTATGGAGAGGTATCCGAGCATATTTTGGACACCTTGTGCTACACATTGCCTTGATTTGATGTTGGAGGACATCGGAAAGCTTGATTTTGTCAAAGATATTGTAGAATCATCAAAGAGAATCACAAAATTTATATATAACCATGGATCTGTGCTTCATTTGATGAGGACATTCACCAACAATAAGGAGTTGGTGCGGCCTGCTATTACACGATTTGCCACTACTTTCATCTCTCTTCAATCCCTCTTGAATTATAAGTGGGATTTGAAGAGAATGTTTCTTTCAGATGAGTGGCGTGCTTTGACTATCAGCCGCAAATCAGAGGGACAGGCCATCTGCAGGTTGGTGTCATATCAGGAAGATTTCTGGGTTGGAGTGGAAGAGGTGTGCAGCATTAGTGAACCTTTGGTAAAGGTTCTTAGATTGGTGGATGGAGAGAAGCCCGCAATGGGCTACTTGTATGAGGCCATGGATAGGGCCAAAGAAGCTGTTCGCAGCTATTATGATGATAAGGGTGATGATGGGTTTCAGAGACAATTTCTTTTATGGGAAGTGATTGATGATCGATGGAACAACACACTCCATCGTCCCATTCATGCTGCAGGGCTCTTCCTGAACCTCGCATTTGCTTATTCATGTGGTTTTCTATTTGATGCTGAGGTCATGGATGGCTTTTTCACTTGTGTTCAGAAGATGGTGCCAAGTCCATCAGAACGTGCGGAGATATCCAAAGAGATGGAGGTATACAGAATGGCAGGTGGCACCTTGAGCTTCGACATGGCTGTCCAGGATAGGACTGCTAAAATGCCAGGTAAGATTTTCATTATTTTAAAAATTTTCTTATGTTTGTAACTTTATAAATTATAAGTTTATCTTATTTGTTGTAACTTGTAACTTGTAGATGCATGGTGGAGGAGCTATGGTGGCAGAATACCAAAACTCCAAAAACTTGCCATTAGAATACTCAGCCAAACATGTAGCGCTTCAGGATGCGAGCGCAACTGGAGTGTATTTGAAAAAATACACACCAAAAGGCGCAACAGGTAAAACACTTAACATATTCAAATTTTGAACTGATTTTTTGAATTCATTAAATATTTTTTTTTAAATATTTAATTTATTAATTTATGACCCTTGTACAGGTTGGAGGGTCAGCGGCTCAATGACATGGTTTACGTCTACTACAATCTTAGATTGTGGGTGAGAAAACTTGAGAGGACCCCTGATATGGAGGCCATCTCTTTAGATGCGATTGACACCACTGCTGAATGGAGGGTTGAGGCTGAGAGGCCTGTCATGGAGTCAGCCCCTGATTGGATAGAGGAGGAGGTAGTGGAGGGGGAGGACGAGGAGGAGCAGCAGGAGGAGGAGGTGACACCACCTACCACTACTACCGGTAGAGGACGTGGTCGACCTCCTTTAGCTCCTAGTGGTTCAGGTTCCCGTTCCGGTTCTGGTGCTTCATTTTTTTCTTCTAGAGCACGACAGAGCCCATTGCCAGTCCCGCCAGCGTCTTCATCTAGAGAGAAAGGCAAAGCTGTTGTATTTTCTCGCAAGAGGGGCAGAGGAAATCAATAGTATAGGACCATAGGTTATATGGTGCATTGACATTCCTTTGTATATGATTGTTGACATTATGACTCATGATATGAGATACATTATTATATTTTTTGTTGATATTTTGAGGTTGAGTTGACTCTTGAGACTCAGGACTTAGTATTCAGGACAGGATTCAGTTTTATGTGTGATGTAGCACTAGACATGATATTACACATCTTATATATTAGTTTTTTTTTCATATTTATGTGTCAATACATTTATTTTATGCTGTAGATGCTTTAAATATTAAAAAAATTGAAAAAAAATGAATATTTTTGTATGTGCCGATTTTTTCCCGATAATTACGATTTTTTCCCGATAATTACGATTTTTTCCGATTTTTTCCCCTCGGCGATAATATCCCGATAACGATTTTTTCTATTTCCTTCTTTGGGGGCAACCTCAAGGTAATTTCTTCCCAGGACAAACTATAGGACAATATTATTTTGGAGAACAACCTCAAGGACAGTACATACCTCAAGGTTATCAACCTCAAGGACAGTACATACGCCAAAGTCAACCCCAAACTCAGTATATTCCTCAGGGTCCTTATCAACCCCAGATTCAGTACGTGCCTCAGGGTTATCAACCTCAAGGTCAGTACCCAACTCAAGGTTTCCAACCACCTTCTGGTCAATCATTTGTACAAGGAGCTGGAAATTTACCACTTAATTATCAACCCTACGTTCAACCAGGCTATGGTCCTTACGCACAACCTTCTACGGGACAATACCCCGAAATGAACATGGTGTGGAATCCATCTCCAATTCAACAGACTACGCAACCTAATGTGCAGTTACCTAATCAACCTGGACAGCCTTTGGTTTCTGGTCCAACCCAGCAACCTGTCTAGCCTACTATTCAAATCCCTGCACCTGGTTCTGTTCAGCAGCCTAGGCCTACTACACCTCAAACTCCACCTCAAACTGCGGCAACTACTACAATGTTTGTTCAACCTATAACACTTGTTTCTGGAGTATCTGTATCTTCGGCTTCTTCTATCCCTACTACAGTGTAAATTCCTCAAATCTCTGTGCCCCAGTCAGGACCTATAGTTTAGACTTCAGTCCAGATGCCTGCAAGACAAGCTGGTACAAGTACGATTGCCAAAATTGCCACAAGTCAACCGCAATTCACTTATCAACCATACCAGGGACAGTATCAATTCGGTCTCATTTCACAAAACCCAGTTTATCAGTATCAACCGTATCCTGGCTATACTTATCAACAGCCTCAACAACCCCAGTTTGGTCCGGTTAATCCTAGTTTTCCGGGAGGTTATACCATTCCTAATGCAAATCCGATTCCAGGGTATCCTGGATATCCTCCTCCTGGAACTGGTCTCATTACTCAAGGTTTTTGTGACCCTAACCGTCAGTTACCATTTATTGCAACTTTGGATTTACCTAACTTGTCGCGCCTTACGAACGATCCAATTTACTATCTTCCGTATTGGCCGCCAATGCCTAATAAGTTGCCCAGTGATATACCGAAATTCGAGGGTAAGTCAGGAGAGGATCCGTCGAATCACGTTATGACTTATCACCTCTGGTGTGCATCTAATTCGTTAATTGATGATTCAATTCGCTTACGCCTTTTTCAATGAACTCTTATTGGTCTCGCTGCCAAATGGTACATTGAGTTACCACGAGGCTCTTTTAAAAAAATTCAATCAATTAGCAACTGCTTTCTTAACTCATTTTCAGTTGCCTGTCAGATACGACAATGGCACGGAACTATTGACTTCACTAAAACAATCCACATCAACGTATATTTCTGATCATATTCACGAATGGCGACGTAGAAGGCGTTTAGTGAAAGTTTTCATTCCGGATCAAATTTTGG